>JALHBW010000125.1:25462-216844 GCA_024339985.1 Tolypocladium endophyticum
TGAAATGATACACCTATACAATACACACGTCTTGACGACACAGAAGACTTCTCACCAGGTAATTCGTGCCTTTTTGAATCGGTCGTCTGGACAGCCGTCCCCCAGCGCCCGCGTCCCGACGCGAAGATCTGCGAAACGGGCACGGAGATCAAAGTCAACCGTCTTGACCATGACCCTCTTACTCTCCGGGATCGGTTTCACCGGTATGGCTCCCGACGGGAGGTGCTCATCAAACTCCTCAACCTGCATGATCCACTGGCCAATGTTGGCGGCCAGTTCGCTGTCCCACATGCCCTCACGCCTAGCACTGCTCCTCAAGAGCTGAATTGCTTGTCGACGAACCCTAGGTTCGCGGCACTTTGTGGCCACGACGAAGAGCGGCGGTACGATGCCGAGGTCGGCAGAGAAGCTGGGTTGGATGTGATGAGCAGGAATCGTGCCCGATGTAAATGCCCTTTGGGAGGCGCCGTGCTGATGCTGGCACATGGCCGGGTTGGGACATCGATCCGCGGCAGCTCTCCTCTCGTCGGCCGCTACGACTTCCCAGCCCAGGTCCACAATGCCTTTAAAATGAGGCAGAAATGCGTCGAATTGGACCTCTGTATCGCAGAACATCATCATGAACAGGATATTGGTATTGATCTGAAACATCTTCAAGGCTGAAATAGCAGATTTTTCGTGGTCCTTGATGCTGGGGCCCAGACGAGACTGAAAGATGTGTTCAAAGGCATCGGTCCAGGCGTCGAGTTGATCCTTGAACCTCAAGCCGTACCGCTTCCACGACGCCGGCAAAACGTTGCTTGGATTGCTCTTGGCAATCTGCAATCGTTCAATGAATCGTAGGAGTTTTTCGCAAAGCTTATCAGAGGCCAGTCGAGCCTCCTGGAGTGATGCGAAGCGGCAGGGCAAGCACACTTCCGGCGATGAACCAGGAGAGCTCGATTCTGATGCTGCAGGGCTGTCTGCTCGCTGGGTTTTGGCAGCAAGGCGAATAACATACGGCTGCGGAAAATGAAAGGCCATGTCGTAGGATTTTGCTTGGATCGCCAGGCGAGTGAAGACAACGGCCAAGTCTTCTTCGTGACCGTCCAGACTGGGAGATTGATCGCCTGAGGTGTGGGCGGATAGTCTTTCCAAAAGACCAAGCCCGGTCTGGATCTGAATAATAGCCTGCTTGTGGTCGCCAATGAAGGAGTCGAAGCAGGCGAGCAAGATGCTAACCATAAGACGGGTCTTGTGGGAGCGTGGGCTCTCACCAGTCAGCAACAGCATGGCGTTGCAGGCCTCTGAATACTGCTTGACGGCGGCTTGCCAGTGAGACACGACTAAGTCCATCTGGTTCCTCCTGCCGGCTGCAGTAGGCGGAGGAGTTTGAGAGGACTCCTTGAGCGTCTTGTACAATGCGCCGAGGGCGACAACGGCATGCCGGATAGCATTTTCCGAGTGGCACTCTTGCAAGACACGCTGAGCCCAAAAAGTTGAGTTGAAGTAGCCTGACAGCTCGGATGCTGTCTTGGCGCGGAAGAGCTCGAAATACAGGCCCTCGACATTATGCAGGGTCAAGCCGTCGGACGGCTGGTAAATGGTGGGCGAAGAGAGAATGGGATTGGGGTGAAGCTCTTGGTGCATCAGTCGCCTGCGCCGATGGGCCCGTCGAGGTGGCAGAACGGTCGGCCCTTGCGAGATGCCGAGGGGTGCGATGATGGGTGCGGGTTGAGGTTGTGCTGCAAGCAGGGGCTTGGGGGCGATTCGAACATCGGCGGTTGGCCTGTCGCTGCGGCTGGGAGGCGGATAGCCAGCACACTCTTTGTTGTGTCGGACGCACTGCGTACATGCAGGCCGCTTCTCATCACATTTGATGCGCCTCCGTCTGGGTTGGGTGGAGGGAGAGGTTAGCGGGGGACACGGCCGGTGCTCGCAGGGGTTCCCGAAAAGCATACTTGCAGTTGATGCAGCCGGTCTTCACTTTAGGATTGCTCCTGCGACCCCGTTTCACCACCAGCTCATGGCCGGTACCATTCTTGGCCTCGCTGTCCGCGGCTAACAAGGCGGATGCTGACGGGGTCAGCAGCGCGGAGGATGCGCTGGGAGGATGGGAGTCGGCGTCCATGGCGGTCGGCGACCAATGCACAGAGGCTGTGAGCCCGAGGCAATGGATCTGCGACCGCAGGACAGGCGCCTGGGAGATTCACGCAAGTCTCGCTCGTCTGCTTACGGCACCTTGACCTCGGGATCGTCGTACAGCGCTCGGGGTATCCGCAATGGCGATGAGCAGCCCATCGACGGCGCCGCGGCGAGGAGCATGCGGAGTCGGTGTCACATACGAGACTGGCCGGCACGAATGGCGATGGCGAGCGACGTGACGAGACTGGTGGAGAAGCCAAAAGACGATGGGAGTTTGGAGGAGGAAGAGGAGTAGGATGAGGAGGAGGGCGAGGCGGCGGAAAGAAGAAAGAAGGCCAGCATGGTGAGGTGACGGATCCCAGCACAAGATGGCTGTTGTGCATCTTTTAGTATTAGACGATGGACTGGAGGACCGGCCGCCTATCGGCTGGGGTTTTCCGGACACAGTACCTTGTACCTGCCAGCTGCCGGAGGCTCGCCATCGGCATACACGGCAGTCGGCGGGGCGGTATAACACTTGGATAGCATCGAGCATCTCATTGAACACATCACGTTAAGCTACCTGGGGTATTCCTGCTCACTTGTTGGCACGAAACCTGGGTGCAGAATCGAGCAAACAGCCAGGGGAAGAATGCAGCAGCCCGGTCGTCGAGCAGCCACGTGCTGGGGCAGCTAAAGTAGTTAGGCGGGCGGGCAAACAAGCAAACGCCCGAGCTACTCCTTGCTTCAGCGAAGCAATGCGCGACGGCACCGGCGCGAGCTGGAAGCGGCGGGATGCATGGAGCTAATAAATGCCTCCCTAAGGTGAATAAGGTAAGGTAATCTTCAGCATGTCAGACCCAGCGTGCCGCGCCGTCGGGTGTCGTGCCGGCTTCTGCAACTGAACTGCCACAACCCGCTTGCGCGGTCGGAAACCTCACCGCAGGTCTCATAATTCAACGCAATTCTCTGTCTTTGTTCGTTGTCGACTCCGAGGGATAACAGGCCACGGGCGACCGCTGACTTGCAAATTCGGTATCCCTTACTCGGTTCTCGGTATCATGCAGGCCTACTGACAGTCGATTTGCCGACGCCCCAACTACTCCGTAGAACCCAGCACTACCAATGCGACATTGACGATCTGGTACCTCGGCAGAGAGCTTTGCAAATCTAGCATGCCATTTGACATGATGTCATTCAAATCTTCCAGATACCCATATACAGGCTGGTTCGAAGGTGTACTTTGCCCGGAAGACGCGTGAGATTATCAGTCGCAGGTGCAGGGTAAGGACGTCAGTACCCGGCAGAACGAGCGAGGCCCCGCAAAAAAAGTTGGCGCCCTCTTATCCTCGCGATACCGACTTCGACGTCGCAACGGCCTTTCACAGCCACCTCGTCAAACCAGCCGTCGCCACCCTGCGCAACAAGAGATTAGACCACGACGAAACTTGGAACAGAGTTCTAAGGACCGCGTAGTTACTTGCTGCGACATCCTCACGGCGCCACCGCTGCCATGGCGCAAGAGCAACCGCAACCTCCTCTGCCACCCCGAAACCCGTTGATACACAATGCGGCCATCGCGGGAGCCGTCATCACCCCTCTGGTGATGATCTTGCCGCCGAGGAAGATGGACGTACGCTTCTTCGTACTTGCTGGAACGTTCTCCCTATGCACAAACCAGCTGGCTTACGAATACACCGGCCAATCGATTTACGGGCGGTTTGGCAGTCGCGTGGGCTCCGTCTTCGACGTTGGGCTGCCGGAGGGCGCGAAGCGGACACAACAACTGATAAAGGAGCAACGGGAACGAGACGCAGCGGATAAGCAGAAAAGAGTCGAGCTCGAGGAGAAGAACAAGACGGCGGCAATGGTCAAGGACATTTGGATGGGTGGTGAGGAGGAGGACTGGAAGAAGAAGCGTGCGGAGGAGCACCGCAAGAGTTTCGAAGAGGGCAAGGGCATGAGCGACATCATCATGGAGCAAGTCGCAGACGTGTTCAGCGGCAACTGGAGGGGGACTGCAAAGAGGGGCGGCGAGGGCGAAAAGCCGTCTGGCGACGACGGAGGTCCGGACAAGAAGTGAACCGACCAGCCCGCGCATCAACGACAATGACGATCGCAGCACCATGTGCTGCCGGTGTATAACAAACTATCTGTACAAATATGTATATGGACGAGAGTCAGCTGCCCAGCGTGCTGGCAGCTCGGGCGCGGATATGGAATTAATTATCGTCGTCATCGAGTACCTGCAGCCTCCATGCAGAAGAATGGTGGTTCAGTTTTGTTGGAGCTGCCGTGAAGCAACGTTCATTGAAGTTGATGACGTCTGCTGCCTGGCTTAGCACGTTGTCCCACATGCATCAGACATTCTGCATGGAGCCCCACGGATGGAGCCATATCGCGACAGTATGTGCAGAGTGTTTGAAAGCCCGCCAAAGTCATCTGCACCTCGTGGCTTCTCGGGGGGACGGGATGATAACTGTTTCATGCTCCGCACTGGATGCAGTGGCCGATGCTGTCGCTCGGCGTTGACGAATCCATCTGATCAGATACAACGCGCGAAGCAGCAGCGTCATTCAAACCTTGCGCGCTCACCAGGTTGGGTGCGCTGGGCACCTCGTCCTGCAGCGACAGGTCCTCTTGACGACATCACTCGGTTTGCTGCCGAGTCAGACTGCTCCACTGGCCAAGACGGTTCCGGTGGAGAGAGCTTGCGTCGCCAGCAAACGGCTGTGCAGACGGAGGCGCGGCGAAGGGGGGCCATGGATTCTTGTCGCGGCGCATGGCATGTGTTCCAAAGTTAGAAGCATGGCATTGACGCCTCCCAGAACCACGCCGTCGTGGCGCATCGGCAAGCGCCCTGTCAGCCGTCGCTGCAGCGTGGCGGCCCTCGGTAAGGTTAAGGTACTCGTACTCGTACAGTACTGGTGCACCCACATGATCAGCAGCACTGCCCTGCAAAAGCCGCCTCGCTGATCCACCAGCCTCCACGGGGCCCCTGGCGGAGCCTTAGCTCGCAATATTCTGCAACTTACGTACCCCATCGACGGCGGCCTCGACATTCCAGATCGAACATACCCCAATCTCTCAGCTTCTTCGACCCCTTCAAATCCGTACCTCTCTCACTGTCCCGTGAACCTCACAGGACCTTGACGCCGTTGTCGCTGGTGAGACTCTGCGACTGGTCACTGCAGACCCTGCAATCCTCGGCGGCCCGTTTCGCATCAGAGCGCCGCACCCGTAGGCACGGCCAGTGTCGACGCGCGCCACGCAAGCTAATCAATCTTCAGGTCGGCAAGGCGCCACACTCCGCCAACGCCTCAAACGGACCAAGCGCATCTCCAGCCCCTTGCGCGACCATCCGGCCTTCCCTCTGTTTCGGTGCTGGAGAGGAGGACAAAGCTTTCTCGACCACACTCGCTCGGTCGCTGGGGCACGCCTGTCACTCTCTTCCTGCGTCATCATACTCTCGCTTGTGCATTCGCCGACGTCGCCGCTTGCGACGTATCGTCGTCCGCCATGGCTGCTAACGACTACTACTACGGCAGCAACCAACACCCTCACGCAGCCGGCAACACACCTTCGCCCGCGCCGTACCACAATGCACCGTTCGCTCCAACGCCGCAATCTTCGACGCCCGCACCGTCCTATCACTCTGGCTACCCGGCATCGCAGCCTTCTCACACCCCAGCACCCTATGGCGCTCCTGTGAGCCAGCCTCCCCGAACCGGCGCGTCGCCGTTCGAGACCGTCTTCGATGATCATGCGTATCCCATGAACCAGAGGCCGTACGCCGCAGGCAGTGCCAGCAGCGTGTCACAGCCGGGCCTCTACGAAGATACAGGCTACTACGGCCAGGGCGGAGCCCCATCATCGTCGAGGCCGCACGTTGCCGAGCATATTCCGCTGCAGGACCAAGCTGCCAAGAACACAGACTTCAATGACCACATCTACGACGCCCCAGACGCCGCACAAGCGGAGCGCGAGCAGAGGAAGAAGGGCAAGGTCCGGCTGGGGGAATTGGGCATGATTGGCTCCGACAGAAAGCGAATTCCTTGGGTGGTGTACATTTTCACCATCGCCCAAATCGGTGTTTTCATAGGCGAGATTGTTAAGAATGGTAAGACTCCTTGCTTGTTCATGCCGAAATAGAAGGTCACCAGCATGCTGATCAGATCCATAGGCATCTTGACCGGCTCACCCATCATGATCAAGCCTCAGTTCAACCCGATGATTGGACCGTCGACCCAAGTCATGATCAACATGGGCGCGCGATACGCCCCCTGCATGCACAATATCAAAGAGATTCAGGGCTCGACTATCCCCGTTCAATTTCTTTGCCCCAACGCCACGAGCAATAGCCAGGTTTGCCCGCTGTCTGAGCTCTGCGGCTTTGGCGGCGACGTTCCAGACCCGACCTTCAACAACGAAGACCAGAGCCCGAAGCCCAACCAGTGGTTCCGTTTCATCATACCTATCTTCATGCACGCCGGGCTTATCCACATCGGCTTCAACATGCTGATGCAGCTCACGATAGGGAAGGAGATGGAGATGGCAATTGGCCCGATTCGCTTCTTACTTGTCTATCTTAGCGCTGGCATCTTTGGCTTCATTATGGGCGGCAACTTTGCTGCCCCTGGAATAGCCTCTACCGGAGCATCGGGCTCTCTCTTCGGCATCATTGCGCTGACTTTGCTCGACCTGCTCTACTCTTGGAAGGAACGCCGGAACCCGGTCAAAGACTTGATGTTTCTCATACTTGACATGGTCATTTCTTTTGTCTTGGGTTTGCTGCCTGGCCTGGACAATTTCTCGCACATCGGCGGCTTCCTGATGGGTTTAGGACTCGGTGTCTCCGTCCTTCACTCTCCCAACTCCTTGAGGAGGAGGATGGCCAGCGACATTCCTTACTCGGCAGTCAACCCAGGAGGCGAGACAACCTCGCCATCTTTTCTCAAGAGCCCCATCGGCTTCTTCAAGGGGCGAAAGCCCCTCTGGTGGATTTGGTGGATCGTCAGAGTGGCTGCCCTTTGCATCGTCATTACCGTGTTCATCGTGCTGTTGAATAACTTTTACACGGTCGGCAACACATGCAGCTGGTGCAAGTATCTCAGCTGTCTTGTAAGACTTTCCCAAACCATGGCTTTGAAGGACTCTGTCACTAACCAAGCAACAGCCCGTCAGCAACTGGTGCGACCTTGGAACAATCCAGAAGCAATCATCCTAGTGCACCCTTGCATTCTTTCTGGTTGCCATCCCGCGTTCGGTACTATTAGCTTGGACCACGGCCATAAACACGCTATTGGTCGAAATCTTAGACTGGCTTTGGAAGGACGGTATTCTTTGCATCGCACAGCGACGGCGTTTGAGGGAGAGAGGAAGCCTTTTATTTTGAACGTGCGAAGACGATGGGCAGGGGTATGCATCGACCACAGCATTCACAGTCGCATCATGATAAGTAGACGCATCACTGGGAGCCAGAATCGAATTTTACATGAGAAGTCCAGAGTGCCAGCTGAGCTGAGGCTGGGCGTTTCTTGGATCACGCGACTTGCTGCACGATCCCGGCCCGATGACTAAAACCAGACAGGGCAGCTGCAGCTGCCGTCGTATTTAAGCTGCTCGTTTCCGCAACGGTGCCTCTTTTTCATCCTGACTCCGTAGCTGTTGTGTGTTTGTCAAATGTTGTGCGACTGGCGTTAGCTAGGCGGTTCTTCCGATGCCAAGCTCATCATGCTGAGTACAAGAAGGCGCAACGACACTCGAAGCGCAAAGGTGGTTGGTTTTGATAAGGTGAGTCGTGGTTAGCTGCGATTTCACGACCTGTCCACCCAATCCTGCACGAGTCTGATGATTTCTCTCTCCAATGCATGGCTTATCTGACGTCCTCGTGACAAGGGACGTGTTGATGCATTATCGTGGATATCTGATGCCGCTCTGTTTATGCTTGCTTTGCAACGTTTGAGGACTCTCAAATACTCCTTGCTGACGAACTGATTGAAACAGCCCCCTCAATAATACAATCGCAAGGAGGTAGGATTACGTCGCACTGCCCGTTCAAATGCGGATGCGAATCATTTCGGAGTTGAGCTATGGAAGGTGAACGTTATTAGAGGTCGGCGGTGGTAGCTCTTCACTTCATATAAACAAAGATAAATGTAAAGTTGAAGCTACAGTATGAGCCAATCATCAGTCCGTCCGCTGCATAAGATATGCTCAGTACGTGAATCAACCAAATAACTTATGACTAGCACCTTTGGAGCTTGGTCTGTGTGAACCGGGAATTGGTGCCAGAGGGCCTTTACAAGAATGCAGATCGAACCAATTGCAGGGCTGGATTGACCTTACTTTCAAGAACTTTGTCACCACCTCACCTCTTCATGTCAGGGAAATGAAAGTGTGAGTACGTCTTGATTTCCATAAATCGGACAGTCTTGAGTGCCCCCAAGTCAATGTGTACCCAACCTTCATAAAATTCCTCAATCTCTGATCACGTTATGACAAGACCAATAGCTATCCTGAACCCGCGCAGAGTGTTAAAGTCATATTGGACAGCGCACCTCCAGGACAGAATCCGAACGAGTCTTTCCCGGGATGGTCGCCGTCTTGCCAAGTTATGTGTGGGCATGCGGTATCGTTACTCGCCAATTTTAGCTTATGACCCTTCAATGGAGACCCAAAAACCGAGTATAAGCTGTACTTAAGAGCAGGACGGACGAGGACGTTGTATGCCAACACCAACTCAGGATACCCCCCAACGACATCTGCACCTCGTTCCACAATTCTTAAAGCGTATGTACCATAATATGGGTCCGCCCTGAAAGGAGCGGCCCAACTGGTGCCGTTGGCCTCAAGTACGCGGCAGGTATAAAATATAAATGACATATGGAGAGCATGAGTATTGTAGAGAGGCGCATAAAGCTTCACACCGAACGGGCAGTTGTTCTCCACACGTGCCATGCCAATGTTCATGCCGAGGGCGGTGTAGAGGCTCGCTAATGTGGCGACGACTGCTGGAAGGCTGACTTTAAACATTTTGGAGAGTTTATAGTGATTTGATGGCTGCGTAGAACAGCGTTTCTGTGGGTTGTGGAGAACGAAAAACTTCTTCTGTAACGAAAGCGCTGGACGGTCTTTATATCTGCGCTCGAGGCCTCGGCGACGTTCAAATGCCGAAGGAAAGATATGGGATGAATGCCGATCGAACCATCCCGGAGAGACATATACAGTGATTCGACGAAGAGGAACAACGACAAATGAGCAATCGGAATAATACTGTTGCCTTTGAATGCCGATCTAATGCCCCGGAGGGACATATACAATATTCGACGTGGGGACACAACGACACACGAGCAACTGTGAAACTACTATGTCACATTGCTATCACCCTCACCTGATTATCCATCATAACCTGGCCCACAATAATGCGAGGATGGTCACGATAGACACCAAAAGGAACGATTGAACAATCAGGTATGAGCACCAAGAAGTGGCATTGATGCAAGACTGAAGTCTAACGAAGTCAAGCTCAACCTACAAGGTTCGCCGCCATAGACAGTGTATTGCACGTGATTTCCACCTTGCACTCAGATCACTGACGTATTCCACACCAAGTCATTCATCTGACTTTCTTGTGACACCACGCCCACAGGTCTCTGAAAGCAAGGCATTGTCAGTTGCCCCGAGATCACACAGCGGGGACGGGAGCTGCCGAATCGCCAAGTCACGTGTAACCCCGGCGCTGGCCTGTGGTGGGTCCGTCACGTCACGGTCGCAAGGCGCGTTTCTCGTGGCAGGACCTAACAAGGTCGCGTTAATTGCGTCCACCCATATTCCCACCACAGCACAACCATCCACATCCACCGCCAAAAACGAAGGAGACGACCTTTTCATGATCAGAGAGAGCTGGAATCGGCTTGACTGCCATCTCTCCATGGCCACCGCAATCCTCCCCCAGAAGCGGGTGCTTGGCGAGGCTAGCTCTCGCCAGAACATCCCCTCCACCCCGTCCTCCATCAAGAAGCGCAAGACGGACATTTTCTCGTCGTCACCTGCTGCACGCTTCTCGGGCTCCCAGAAAGATCCCCGGGCCAAACTGGGCTCCAGCCAACCCAAGAGCGCATTCGAGTCGGAGGTTCTCGAGAAACTCAGCCAGGACATTACGGACCTCAAGCGAAGCAATACCGAAAAAGACCAAGTATGGGAGCGCCCGCCCGTAGTGGACTTTGTTCCGGAGCGGGACAGCCTGTGTTTCCAGTCGATCGAGGCCGAGGAGGGGACGCTGCATGGTGGTAGAGCTACCGTGAAGCTCTTTGGCGTTACAGAGCAAGGCAACTCCGTCATGTTGCACGTCACAGACTTCAAGCACTATCTCTACGTTCCAGCGCCCCCGATGTTCAACGCACAAGATACGACGGCGTTCAAGGCATTCCTCGAGACGCAGCTTGCGCAGCATCAGCCGGTGATCCATTCGGTATCCATGTGCCCGAGGGAAACCATATACGGCTTCAACGGCAACAAGCAGAGCTACTTTCTCAAAATCACCGTCACCGACCCCAAGTTTATTGCCAAGGTGCGATCAACGATTGAGAGCGGCGATGCGGACTGGAAAGGGATGTGGAAGGCTCGGGACCATGGCGTCATGACGTATGACAACATTCAATATGTGCTGCGCTTCATGGTGGACTGTTCGGTAGGCCAGTCCAATCTCGGCAGAGGTGGCACGTGCTGACTGTAGACAGATTCAAGGCATGTCCTGGGTGGAAGCCCCGGCGAAGGCGTACAAGCTCATCCCAGAGCATAGCCGGCAGTCCAACTGCCAGATCGAGGCAGAAGTCTGCTATCTTGACCTTATCGCGCACAAGCCGGACGGGGAGTGGGCAAAGATGGCTCCCCTGCGCATTCTTTCCTTTGACATTGAATGCGCTGGGCGAAAAGGAATCTTCCCCGAAGCGAACCAGGACCCGGTCATTCAAATCGCCAACGTCGTCACCAGGTATGGAGAGAAGAAGCCGTTCATCCGCAACGTCTTCTGCCTCGATACAACGAGCTCCATCGTGGCCACACACATCTTGGAGTTTGAAAAGGAGGACAAGATGCTCAGCTCGTGGCAACAGTTCCTGCTCCAGGTAGATCCCGACATCATCATTGGTTACAATATTGCCAACTTCGACTTTCCATACCTGCTCGATCGGGCAAAGCACCTGAAGGTGAACGGCTTCGAATACTGGTCCCGCATCCCCAGTGTTCCATCCAGAGTCCGGGAGACGAACTTTTCGAGCAAACAAATAGGCAACCGCGACACCAAGGAGACCAACACAAACGGGAGACTGCAGCTTGACCTGCTGCAGCTGATTCAGCGCGACCACCACCTTCGAAGCTACACGCTCAACTCGGTGTGTGCTCATTTCTTGGGCGAGCAGAAGGAGGACGTGCACCACACCATGATTACGGAACTCTTCAACGGAACGCCGGAGTCACGCCGGCGTCTAGCGCTTTACTGTCTCAAGGATGCGTATCTACCGCAGAGGCTGATGGACAAGCTTTCATGTCTCGAAAATTACACCGAGATGGCCAGAGTCACAGGTGTTCCGTTTAATTTCTTACTGTCGCGCGGCCAGCAAATCAAGTTCATCAGCCAGTTGTTCCGGAAAGCGCTGGAACAGAAGCTTGTCATTCCCAACCTTAAGTCGCAGAAGTCGGATGAGCAATACGAGGGTGCTACCGTCATTGAGCCCACACGTGGCTATTACGACGTGCCTATAGCCACCCTCGATTTCGCGTCCCTGTACCCCAGTATCATCCAGGCGCATAACCTCTGTTACACCACTCTCCTGGACAAGAAGCTCATCGAGCCTTTTGGGCTGGTCAAAGACGAGGACTACATTGTGACACCAAACGGTGATCTTTTCGTCACAACCAAGCAGCGGAAGGGTCTTCTTGCGCAGATTCTCGAGGAGTTGCTCTCTGCCAGAAAGCAGGCGAAGCGCGAGTTGGCTCAAGAGACAGACCCCTTCCGGAAAGCCGTCTTGAACGGTCGCCAGTTGGCTCTGAAGATCAGCGCCAACAGTGTTTACGGCTTGACGGGCGCAACGACCGGAAAGTTACCTTGTCTGCAGATCGCCAGTAGCACGACGAGTTTCGGTCGACAAATGATTGAAAAGACGAAGATGGAGGTGGAGAGCAAATACAACATCGCCAACGGGTACAGCCACGACGCGCAGGTCATTTACGGTGACACAGACTCGGTCATGGTCAAGTTTGGTACCAAGGAGCTGCCCGAAGCCATGAAGCTTGGCGAGGAAGCAGCGCAGTACGTGTCGTCCAAGTTCATCAAGCCAATCAAACTGGAGTTCGAAAAGGTGTACTTTCCGTACCTGCTCATCAACAAAAAACGGTACGCCGGGCTGTACTGGACCAAGGCGGAAAAGTATGACAAGATGGACACGAAGGGTATCGAGACTGTGCGACGAGACAACTGCTTGCTGGTGCAAACCGTCATTGAGAAGGTTTTGAGGATGATTTTGATCGACCGGGACGTGCAGGGTGCACAGAGGTGAGTGCCCAAATGTTGGTCTGGACAGCAGGGCTCAAGCTAACCAACTGGTAGCTATGTCAAGGATACGATTGCAGACCTGCTCCAGAACAAGGTTGACATGTCGAAGCTGGTCATCACCAAGGCACTGACCAAGGAGGACTACTCGGCGAAGCAGGCACACGTGGAGCTGGCTCAGCGAATGAAGAAGCGCGACGCCGGATCGGCGCCGGGCCTGGGTGACCGCGTCGCGTATGTGATGGTGAGAGGAGCAGCGGGGGCGAAGAATTTCGAAAAGTCGGAGGACCCGATCTACGTGCTGGAGAACAACGTGCCCATCGACACCAAGTACTACCTGGACAACCAGCTGGCGAAGCCGCTGGGGCGAATCTTCGAGCCCATCCTGGGAGAGACGAAGGCTCGGCTGCTGCTGACGGGAGACCACACGAGAACGATCTCGGTGGCGGCGCCGACGGTGGGCGGGCTGATGAAGTTTGCCAAGAAGACGCAGACGTGCATGGGATGCAAGAAGCCACTGACGGGCAAGCACGAGAGCGCAGGAGCGGTGTGCTCGGACTGCGCGCCTCGGGTGGGAGAGCTGTACAAGCGGACGCTGGACAAGGTGTCGGACCTGGAGGTGCGGTTCGGGCGGCTGTGGACGCAGTGCCAGCGATGCCAGGGCAGCATGCACTGCGAAGTCATCTGCAGCAGCAAAGACTGCCCCATCTTCTACATGCGGATGAAGGCGAAGAAGGACCTGGAGGACGCGGGCAAGGAGCTCGGCCGGTTTGACGCGGACCAGGCGGCGATTTGGTAGATGCGAGGAGGGACTGTTTGACGATATCATGGTGCGGCGTTTGGGGCGTACAATGGGCAAATGCTCCATGGCATGGGCAAGACAAAGGTCACCGGAGGTTCCACGAGCAGCGCGTTGTTGGCTGGTGCAGGCAATCGCACGAGACTGCGGTTGCTGCGGTGGACTCGGTGTGAAATAAAGTGGTGTTGCACTGCTCTTGATAGATTTCGAGAATACTACCTAATGACGGCTCACGAGCTTCTTGGCGCGGCTGCTGCGTTGGCGTTGGGTGCCGACGACTCACGTGTGAATTGCGGTGCATTTAATGTCAGTGTCGTCATAATGGGCCAGCAGGCGAATTCTCGAGCCGACATGGAGATGAAGCGCTTTCCGATGTCGCTCTCGGGCATACGAGGCTGGCCAGCAGGGTAAGGTAATGAAACGGAAGAAAATGGCTCGTCGGTCCATGATGACATGCCATGCGTCCATCTGCCCGTCGGTCCATCTGGCCATGGCGCCATGCCGTCTGTCATTGATTCGTGTCGTCGCGTCGCTCGCTCCGTGGGGGCAGCGCTGCTGGAGCGCTGCTGGAGCGCTGCTGGAGCGCTGCTGGAGCCCAGGCGGCCGGTAAGCCCAGGACAGGGTTCGACAGGGTTCGACAGGGCCGGTAACGGCAGCGCGCTGCTGGGTGGGGGCAGCGCAGGTGCTAGGACGGATCCGTGAGCGGCGGGCGCGCTGATTGGCCGCGGCGCGATCTGGCGACGCAATCGAATCTGTCAACCCGCGGCCGTCTTTATCAGGACAGTCTCACCCGATCTCCCTGTGCGCCTGCGAGTCCCAGGCTCGGGCGGCCGCGTCCGTGGCGCGAGGCGGGAGACGGCGAGGCGGACGCATGCGTAACGAGAGTCGAGTACCTGTGCCCGTACCTCTACCTGCAGCTGTTGCCTGCAACCGTG
Source organism: Tolypocladium endophyticum (assembly GCA_024339985.1). NCBI lineage: Eukaryota > Fungi > Ascomycota > Sordariomycetes > Hypocreales > Ophiocordycipitaceae > Tolypocladium > Tolypocladium endophyticum. Next base: position 39,852 of record JALHBW010000125.1, read on the forward strand.
CCATTGCTTCGTTGCCGTCCAGGAAGAATCAATCAATCAGGGTCCAGCCACGGCCCCCCTGGGCCGAGCCGCCGCGAGTGGCCCCAGCCCCGGCCGGCATGTTACCTGGCTGGCCCTTGCTGCACGCTTTTTGCTGACGACGAGACACGGCCAAGCGTCACTGATAAGGGCTCCGCAGCATATCTTAATCTCCATCGACGGATGGAGCCGCACGCGACACAATCGCAGCGCCGCCCCTCCCTGCGCGCGACCGACTTTCGGAGTCGCCTCTGTCTGCCCGTAACGTCGCGCCTGTGCTGCTGGCCGGTGCTCGGTGAATCGGAGCTGCGTGCCCATGGCCGTCGACCAAGTCCGACGAGCCGTCTCGGAGCTGTGCTGCTGGTGTTTGCTCGCTCGGGGCCCCCTTCCGTTTATATAAACTCTGCTTGCTCCCACATGGACCCTGCTGCCTCTTGCTATTCCCATTATTCTGCTCCTTATCCGGCGGGTGTGTCGTCCGTTTGTGGAAACCTTCGTATCCTCAAGACCCAGCCACACAATAAGAGTGTCTATAAAGACGAATCCATCACTCTCGCCCGCCCAACCCTCGCACATCCCTCGAAATGCACGTCTCCCAGAGCCCCGTGACCATGTCGAACCTCCCGTCGGAGCCCGAGTTTGAGCAGGCCTACAAGGGTGCGTTTTCGTGCACGTGTACGCCTCTTTGTCCACGCAGCTAATGCCCTCGCCCTCAGAGCTGGCCAGCACCCTCGAGGATAGCTCCCTCTTCACGGAGCACCCCGAGTACCGCCGAGCCCTCGAGGTCGCCTCGATCCCCGAGCGCGTCATCCAGTTCCGCGTCACCTGGGAGGACGACCAGGGCCGCCTGCGCGTCAACCGCGGCTACCGCGTGCAGTTCAACTCGGCCCTGGGGCCGTACAAGGGCGGCTTGCGCCTGCACCCCACCGTGAACCTGTCCATGTGCGTTTCTCTCTTGACATCGGCAGACTCGTGCTGACAGCCGCAGCCTCAAGTTCCTCGGCTTCGAGCAAATCTTCAAGAATGCCCTGACCGGCTGTAAGTGGCCCTGCAACATGACCGACGAGGGGAGACGCTGACGGGCTCAGTGAACATGGGCGGTGGCAAGGGCGGCGCCGACTTCGACCCCAAGGGCAAGTCTGACGCCGAGATCCGCCGCTTCTGCCAGGCCTTTATGCGCGAGCTGTCCAAGCACATCGGCGCCGACACCGACGTGCCCGCCGGCGACATTGGAGTCTCGGGCCGCGAGATCGGCTACATGTTCGGCGCCTACCGGCAAGCGCGCAACCGCTGGGAGGGTGTCCTGACGGGCAAGGGCCTGACTTGGGGCGGCAGCTTGATCCGACCAGGTAAGATGCCTTATGGCTCCTGGGCCGCAGTGTTGCTCGGAACACGGGGGACTGACGCGCATCGCAGAGGCCACCGGCTACGGCGTCGTCTACTACGTTGAGCACATGCTGCAGCATGCTGGCCGCGGCGGCTTCGCCGGTAAGCGTGTCGCCATCTCGGGCTCGGGCAACGTCGCACAGTACGCTGCTCTCAAAGTTATCGAGCTCGGCGCCACCGTTGTCTCCCTCTCCGACTCCAAGGGCGCGCTTATCGCGCCCAACGACGCCTTCACGCCCCAGCACATCGAGCAGATCGCCGCCCTCAAGGCCGAGCGCCGCGCGCTGAGCGACTTTGAGCACGGCGGGCGCTACACGTACGTCGAGGGCGCGCGCCCCTGGGTGCACGCCGGCAAGGTGGACGTGGCGCTGCCGTGCGCGACGCAGAACGAGGTCAGCCACGACGAGGCCAAGGCGCTGATCCGGAGCGGCGTGCTGGTCGTCGCCGAGGGCAGCAACATGGGCTGCACGCAGGAGGCCATCGACCTGTTCGAGGCGGAGCGCCGCGAGAAGGGCAAGCAAGCCGTGTGGTACGCGCCGGGCAAGGCGGCCAACTGCGGCGGCGTGGCCGTGTCTGGCCTCGAGATGGCGCAGAACAGCCAGGTAAGCCTCGAACCCCAGTTCCTCGGCGAGCTACGTTGCAGGATGTGGAAGAAACGGTCGCTGACATGCTCTTAGCGCCTGCCCTGGACGTCGGAGGAGGTCGACGAGAAGCTCAAGGGCATCATGAAGAACGCCTTCGAGGCCGGGCTCGAGACGGCGAAGAAGTACGTCAAGGCCACGCCCGATGAGCTGCCGAGCCTGGTGGCGGGCAGCAACATTGCCGGCTTCGTCAAGGTCGCGCAGGCCATGCACGACCAGGGCGACTGGTGGTGAGGGGCGTCACGGACGTGTCGGGAGCAATGTGTGTTTTTGGGACGTCGGGTCCGGGAGTCTGGAGTTATTTCTTACTTGGAGGCCTGGCGTGCGCCGACAGTCAGGGACGTTGCGGCACGCCATGTCATGATGATGATTCCCACGGGACGCTGGAAGGAGATTCCTTTTGGGCCGAGGTTGATAGCCTCGCCTCTGCTGCACTACCTAGAATTATGAATCGATTATTCTGATGCATTTGGCGCTTTCACTGCGTTCGGTAGAGTTGTCGCCACGTTTGACCGGTGGGATAGCCACCACTACTCGACTTTTTCTCTTGGCTGTCAACTTTTCAGCACCACGGAATCAACGAACAAGGGCACAGACCTGTCTTCACATCCGTCGGGCCGTCTTCTCCGGCCGTGTTGACGGAGTAGCCCAGTCCTGTCTTGATTCACGTCAAATGAAGCCATGTGATAAGTATGGCGAGAAGGGCAATCTTGTAGCCAGGTTGACGTCGCAGACATGTGAATTTCAAGTGCGCTGGAGTGGTTCAAATCGCGCCCATTCACGCCCAGGCAATCGTGGAATTGAATTTGCGCTGCGTCCAACCCTTGTTTGCTGATTTTAGCAGGGAGCCCACACCATTCCCAGCAGTATTGAATGACGTGCACTGGGTTCGGATCGCAGCACCGGTTCATCCAGCCATCGGGCGCCGTCTGGCTTGGAACGATGGCATAACTGATGTTTTGGGGTATCGGTAAGGCATCGGGGACAGCTGACAAAGAGCATGAAAACGACGAGACCGAGCGCAAAATTTGGCATCCAAAATTGTGACTGCTCCGTTCGATTGCGCATAACACATCAACCCGTAGGTAAAAGTGCCATGGCCTCTCAGTGGCAACGCCATCTGCGGACCAACTAGAAGTGAAGTCTACCTGTTATCGACAATCGAATAGGCCTACCCTGCATTAGACAAGAACCCGAGGCAACTTTATGGGAGGGAAAAGGGTACGCATCTGGGCAAGATATAAAATCTAGCCCAAAAAGAAGCTCAGCTGGCCAACATTGATATCTGACACAATACCGGAGTGGTAGTTTTCTTGTTGGTTTCGCACATGGACGGAGCGGAGCGTGCCTTTGCTCCGCACCCCGCCACTTCCCCACCCCGGCCCCGGCTGCCGGCGTCCCCGGGCCGAGGCTCGCTAAGCGCTAACCTCCGTTCACCTGCTGTCTCATTCACCACTCATCACACACCGCGCACTCGTTGAAGCAACCCTTCAAGCCATGGTCAAGATGCTGCTGTACCGTCTCAAAGCATTCTGATCTGTTCTCGTTCTGCTAGCGTCCCATACACACCGCCTAAGCCTACACGTGCGCTGCGCCGAACCATCACCAGTGAGCCTCAAACCATCATCACCATCGCCATGGCCGCCTCGGGCTCGCCTCCCCTCACGGGAATCAGAGTCCTCGAGTTCGCCGGCCTCGCCCCAGGTAGCCTCTGCCGTGTCCCAACCGAACCGTGCAGGTATACTGACGCCGCCACCGCAGGCCCCTTTGCCGGCATGCTTCTCGCCGACGCCGGCGCCTCGGTGCTACGCATCGACCGCGCCACGCCCGGCGGCGGCGCGCCGTCGCCCACGCAGGACATGCTGACGCGGCACAAGGCCTCCATCGCCGTGGACCTCAAGTCCCGGCGTGGCGTCGACCTTGTGCGCGCCCTCGTGGCCGCCGGCGCTGACGTTCTCATCGACCCCTTCCGTCCGGGCGTCCTCGAGAAGCTCGGCCTCGGCCCGCACGAGCTCCTCGCGTTGAACCCGCGCCTCGTCTTTGCGCGTCTCACGGGCTTCCGCCGCGACGGTAAGTACAAGGACATGGCCGGCCACGACATCAACTACCTCGCCGTCTCGGGCGCGCTGAGCCTGCTCGGGCGGGAGGCGGACACGCCGCACCCGCCGACGAACCTGCTCGCCGACTTCGCCGGTGGCGGCGCCACTCTCTTCCAGGGCATCCTGCTCGCGCTGCTCGCGCGCCAGACCAGCGGGCGCGGCCAGGTCGTCGAAGCCAACATGGTCGACGGGTCGAGCTACCTCGCAACCTTCCCGCGCCTCATGCTCAAGTCGGCCCTCGGCAGTCGAGGCCGCGGGCGCAACCTGCTCGACGGCGGGTGCCCCTACTACGACACCTACGCGACCAAGGACGGACGCTACATGTCCGTCGGCGCGCTGGAGCCGCAGTTCTTCGCTGCCCTGATCAGCGGCCTGGGGCTCGCCGGCCAGGGTTGGGAGGAGCGCCGCTACGACCCGGACGAGTGGCCTGCGCTGCGGCGCGTCTTCGAGGAAGTCTTCAGGGGCCGGACGCGCAGCGAATGGGAGGCCGTGTTCGACGGCACCGACGCGTGCTGCGCGCCCGTGCTCGAGTACGCCGAGCTGGAGACGGACCCGGCGCGCGAGGGCGACCAGCGGCCTGCCGTGACGCTTCGCCAGACGCCGTGCCTCGCCATCAAGCAGCAGGGCGACGCACCTGGCGATGCGGCCACCCACGGCCAAGGGGGCGGCGTGCCAGGTGACGGCTACGAGGGCGAGGCGCTGACGCCGGGCCACGGCGGCGAGGAGGTGCTGAGCAGGTGGCTGGGCTGGACAAGAGGGAAAGAGTATGATGTGTCCGACGGCGGTTTCGTCTTGGCAAAGCCGGAATCCAAGCTGTGATGGGACGATGTCAGTATCTGCATTTATGAGCGGCTGTACGATGACACGACATCTTGGAAATACAGTTTTCTTTACACATCCGTCACATTATCGCAGTAACGTTCTGGGCGATGGGTCAAGACGAAAGTAAGTGCTGCTTCTAGCTGCTTCTAGTCTGCAACGCCCAAAAATGAAGACACCTCCACGCCCCCTCAGCTGTGTCGTGTCCGTTCGAGGAGCACCAAAACACCCCACACCCGGCTCTTCCCGTGAAGCTAATTACTTGTTCGTCTACTCTAAGCCCTGTGAAACCATCCATGGTATCGAAAAAGAAATGGAAAGAATCGCGGTGTTCCTCGTCCTCGTCGCTTAGGACTTCGGACAGCATGGTTTGTGCAGCAGCTTGGGGCCGAGCTGCATACGTTACCAACCAAGTCCAAGTGTTCAATTACTGAACCTGGCTGACAATCTCGTTTGCCTTGGACAGAGACTCGACCATCTGCTGGCACTCCTTTCGCCGCCGGATCGTGAAGTCGCTTTCCTTGAGCAGGTCGTCCAGCGTGTCGGTTCTGTACATGTTTTCCAGAAGCTCGCGTTGCATCTCGTCCTTGGTAAACCTGCGAGGATGGTCAGCAAAGGTTGCTACGGTAATAAGAGCCTAAAACGTACTGGACAAGGGTAAGCATGATGGCCTTGGGGACCATATCGACCATGGTGCGCTTGACAATGTTGTAGTAGGACGAAATGAGCAGCTCTGCACGCAACAGTCAGCCTCGACGCAACGACGTAAATACACTACGACGCGATTACTTACTGATGACCTCGACCTCAATGTTTTCGCGCTCCGACAACGTGCCAGAAGCCTTCAGAGTCGGCGGCGGCGGCTCCATCGCGGCTGCCTTCTTCTTGTTCTTGGCTGCAAAGAAGCTGCCGAAGAAGCCGGCGTTTCCACTGCCATCGCCCGGATCGGGAACCGTCGGGCTCGCGGCGCGAGCAGGGGTGGAAGACTGCGGCAGCGGCTTGCCGGTCTTGGGATCGACCTGGACAGGCTTTGACGGGTTGTGACGCTCGTTTACAATCGCCATAGCCTACAAAAAGTCATCAGTATGTGCTCGTCGTTTTGCAAACGTAAATGCGACACCTACCCTATGGCCGTTCAAGAAATCCGGGTGACCGGTGTTGATGTAGCAGGCCTCCATGTTTACAAGATCCCGAACGAGCTTGTTTGTCGGCTCCATGACCTTTTTGAAGAATGCAATCACGACGCCGTGCATCTTCTCCTTCAGCGAAGGGTACCGGCGGTACAGGTTCTTGCTGAGCAGCTGCGACAGGATTCGCACCAGCTCGTCGTACACCAGCGACACGCACTTCAAGCTGGGGTCCTCCATGCGCTTGATCTGCTGCTTGACAATCAGCTCAAAGGCCGTAGTGCCGACGAACAGCGCCGGTGAAGAACCCGATGAGTTGTAAAGAATCGTGCGGATGTCGACGTCCTTGACGACGTCAAAGGGATCCAGAGCCTTGACACCGTTCGCATACAGCTCGTGGAAGACGAAGCTGATTCGAGCGCCACCAGACAGCTCAGTGCTGGAAAGCTCTGTATTGTTGCCGTCTAGTACCGTCCGCCACTCGTTGGTAAATTCGGTGATGATGTTGAGGACGATGTTCGCGCTGTTTCCCAACATGGACGGACCTAGGCTCTCGAGCTCGCTGGTGTACTTTTGCAGAGAGCTGGAAATCCGCGCCTTGATGTCGGGAAGCGTCTGCTTGATGTGCATCATCAAGATGAGGTTGAGCTTTCGAGCGAGATAGGGCGTACCGCAGTAGGAGCTCTTGTTTCGATAGGCCTTGTGATTTTCGAAGAAATTCTTCTCAGCTTCCAACGACACGTTGATAGCTTTCTTGTTGTCAATATCGCGCTGGCCTCGGTTGACAACGGGGACGTATCCAAGTCGCAGGGGGATGACGCGGTTGGACAAGATGTCGATGACATCCGTACCCTCGTCCATCAAGTCGACCTTGGTCAGCACACCAATTGTCCGCTGTCCTTCCGGATCAACCTCTCTCGCCAGCTTCAAACCGTCTGAGTTGGCCAGATCGATGTTGGCAGCCGTAACAGCCAAAATGATGGCGTTTGACTTCCCAATGTACTTGAGCACCATCTCTCGAATCTGGCGCTCGATATCCCGTGGCTGGTCGCCTACGGGCACCTTGGTCAGACCAGGCAAGTCGACGAGTGTCAGCGTGAGGACGTTTGGGGAGTAGATTCGCAGGTTGATCGGGGCTGGGGAGATGCCCGCATTCTTTCCGACCTTGGCCTCGGTCTCGCGAGCAATCTCCTCTCGAATCTTTGTAAAGTCATAGTACTTCTGGCCGGGGATGTGAAGGAACTCTCCCCACTCATCTGCGTTCGCGGCCTTGTCGTTGCTGGTCGAGACCTCGTCCGCCGAGACTCCGTTCGTCTGTGCGGGCCGGTTGATGAGTTGCAGCACGAGGGGACGCCGTGTGCAGATACCGGCGCCTCGAGGCAGGCTGATGAAGAGTGAAGGTCAGGCCCTGCTGCGTCGCCTTTGCGTCGGATGCACAGGGGCGGATACTTACAAGTCACGGCCTACGATGTTTTCGAGCACGGAACTCTTTCCACTGGACTGACTGCCGACGACGGCGATTTGTGGGAGATCGATGGGGTTGTTCACGCCGACAGTCGCGAAGACATCCTGAAGCTTGTTGACAAGCCTGCGCATCTGATGTTAGCATCGGCGACGTCGCACGTTGTCAAGCGGGCGAGGCTCACTGGATGAGGGCGGGATCTGAGATGCCACCCGGGGTGGAGAGGGTGCCACTCATGTTGGCGTAGATGCTATGGCTTCGCTATTGCTTTGGCTCGTACGACGATGATCGACTTGCACAGTCCGGTGAGGCTGGCGTGACAGCGCTGAGGCAAAAGTTGGACGAGTTCTCGGCCGCAGACGTCGGGGTGTTTCGAGTGGCCACGACTCTCGAGAAGCGGGTTGCGCGAACAGCTTCCCAGGAAAAGAGGATCGGCTTTGACCCCGAATCTAATGCGTCGGCGGGTATCGTGTCTGAGAGGAGAGACAGCTGCGCAGCGCAGGCGAGGCGTTGGGGGGAGGGGGAGATGGTGATGTTTACGGGTTGCCGGGATTAGGAGGAGATGCAGGACGACATGTGGTTCAGGGAGCCTGACAGGGCACCAAGTGTTGCGTCGCTGCCCTGGCGGTGGGCCGCTGGAGCTGAGCGCTGGCTGGTGGCAAGCCACATGTGGCGGAGCCACGCTTGCCCCAACGAAGCGGTGCCACGTGATCGCATTGCCGACCGCTGGACGGCTACCTGAATCCGTTTGCCTGGCAAGGGTGGACGTCACCCGATGATGTGGACATTGGATTCTTTGCTAGTGAATGCTTATGCTGACGTGCTTGCTTGACGTTGCTGCCTCTGCAAGCGTCAAGGGTGACTGACTTGAGGATCATGTCTCTGCAAGACGCCGCACGATTTCCCGAGGCGGGGATTAGGGAGCTGACGTGGATGAAGAACCCACCGCAATCAAAGACATTTGGTCTACGAGCTGTGGCTCAAGCGCAAGGGCGGCGTAGGGAGCAAACAATTATGAGCAAGAGCGAATTGATAAACCCGTCTCAAAACGCAACCGTCCATGTTGCCCAAGGAAACTGTTTGTGGACGTCGTCGACATCCCGGGATTGACGGCGCTCACGCCGATAGAAACTCGGATCTCCTCGACACCCTGGTTGCGAGCCTCCTGCAGAATGCTCGAAACGCACGCGGATTTTAGGGCCCCGGCTGTCAAAATAGCAAGAGCAAGAGCAAGGGCAGGCTTCAGCGCTGCCTTGTAACATGCTAGAACGTCTTCTTGAGACACCGTCGATGGCAATCCGCAACGACCGGACTTTAGAGCGGATAATGTATTTCAGCAAGTGTAGGCTCAAGCGCACCGTGGCTGATAACAACAGCGACAACAGTCTGCGATAAGGTGGTCCAGAATTGCCTCCTCAAGCGTTGGATAGCGGTCACTTGACAGTCACTAGGTCGGAGGCTGAGGGCGCTAACATCACAAACAGCGCTTGCAGCTTCGATCTCTCCCCTATCGCCATCAGCCTCCAGCAGCGGGGTCATGACGGTTCGTGAGAGCGGCAGCTCGAAGGCAAGCTGTCGCGGACTTGTCCATTCCTGCTCTAACGAGACGAAGGCCGGTCGCCGGCATTGATGACTGGCCGCAACCAGGTGCACACCAGAGGCGAGCTGGACGAGGTCTAGACGGGTCGACGCCGGGCTACACTGGCGAAGTGAGACGTCATCGAGCTCTCCCCGCGGTTTGCTAGTAGCATCTGGGGGCGGCCGCGGCCCAGACCCCCCCAGGTAGACAGCCGTATCGTGGCACGACCCGAACAAGCCGTGAGGCACGCTTGCAAATGACGCGATCCTGCCGAGGAAAACGAGCAGTCTGCGGATTGTCGGTGACGCTGGTCCGCGGAGTAATCAATTAAACAAGCTACCTGCAGGACTGCTTCGGGGTTCGTCACGGCCCAAGCTTAAGCGCTACAGGGCGCGCCGGAGTTGTTTTAGCACCCTGCAAGGCCTACGCAGCCCGCCACTCAGGGCGTCTCAGCGGTGGTCATGCACTGCGACCAGGCCCCACCCTAGCCCATCCCATCTCTGCTGTTAACACAAGGTACATGGCCTGCCCAACTGCGGCTCGCTGACTGAGAGTCCGAGCTCACACCTTGGCCAGCTGCCAGCCAAGTGCTCTTTACCGACGACCCTCTTTCAACTACATCCCTCGACGACCAGCGTACCACCTTCAACTCTTACGCCTCACAATCCTACCCAGCAGACCCAGCTCCCCGCCTGATCACCTCCCGGCAGACGAGGCTGACGGCGGTACGGCTACGGCTCCGGCTCCGCTTCCGCTACTGAGCGGACGTCACCATCATTTGCAAGCGGTCCTTCACATGTGCGTCCCCGGCCTGAACTTCCTGGACACGCACAAGCTCCAGAGCAGGCTCCGGGTCCCCCTCCGACAACCCGCGACGGTCTCCTCTGTCCCATCTGCCCCTCCTCCGGTATCCGGCCAAGATCTTCGCCGTCGTCGGCAGCTATCACCCGTTGGCTCGTAGCCATCTCCCCATCCCGGCTCCCGCTGATCCCACCGCGGTTCCGGGCCGCGGAGAGGTCGACGTGGACCGCCCTTCCGACTCTCGTTTCCCCATTGACGCCTCCGACGACCCATCCGCTCCGCAACCCGTCCCGGCATCTCCCAGCACCGTCGTCTCAGCCCCGACCCCGTCCACGCCGCTTGAACTCGATCGAGAAGCCTCGTCTGGAGCTACGGCCTTTGCGAACATAGAATCTTCCGAAGCCGCAGAGCCCCCGGCCTCCAGCCTCCCTCCGCAAGTTTTGGGCCGACGACGGCGGTCCTCCAGCGACCAGCCCCCGCTAGATCCGGCCGTGTCGCTCGCTCAGCCTGCCGCTGCTTTTGCAGCCGCAGGTACCGCTGCCGAACATCCTCCTAAGCGAAGGCGACGTGCGGGCACAGCCATGCTGGCGGACGGCGACGCGCCCAGCCAGTCGAATGGCAATATGACGGCTCGGTCTAACGGTTCGACGGCCACGGCCGGCCAGCGCTCAGCCTTGCCTGGCGTGACCAACGGCGCCCGCAAGGCCGCCCTGGCCACGAACGGCTCTTCCAATGGAGACAAGGACTCGGTGGCTACCCGACGGCCGTCGACGTATTTTGGTCACAACCGGGAGGAGGTCACACGGATACTGATCCAAGCATTGTCGGACATGGGGTACCACGCCGCCGCCGAAAGCGTCAGTCGGGATAGCGGTTACGACCTGGAAAGCCCAACCGTGGCAGCGTTTCGTTCCGCCGTCATGAGCGGCTCCTGGTCGGAGGCGGAGAAGCTCCTGGCAGGTGCGACGACGTTAGACCCGCGCGGAGGCCAAGGAAACGGGCTTGTTCTTGCGGCAGGCTCAGATCGGAACGTAATGAAGTTCTGGCTGCGGCAGCAAAAGTTCTTGGAGCTGCTGGAGCAGAGGGATACTGGTCGTGCCCTCGTAGTTCTACGCGGAGAGCTGACGCCTTTGTACCAAGACACCGGCAAGCTCCATTTCCTGTCGAGCTTGCTCATGTGTCGCTCCACCGAGGATCTCATGGCAAAGGCCAGCTGGGATGGGGCGCAAGGGCAATCTCGCAAGCAATTACTGTCAGAGTTATCTCGTGAGTTGCTTTTCTTTCACAATATTGCCAAATCCCTCATTCATTGACCGAATCCAGGATGCATATCTCCTTCGGTCATGTTACCAGAGAATCGGCTTGCCGTCCTACTCGAGCAGGTGAAGCAGAAACAGATCGACACCTGCCTCTACCACACTGCAGCCTCATCGCCATCTCTCTACTCTGACCACTTCTGCGACAGGCGGAATTTCCCGACCGACGTTGCCCTGGAGCTTACCGACCTCGCTGGAGAAGTCTGGCAGGTACAGTTCTCTCACGACGGATCCAAGTTAGCCGGCTGTGGAAGCCGGGAGACCGTCATGATCTGGGACACGAAGACATTCACCCTTCTGACCGCTCTGACCGAGCACGATCTCGGGGTAGGGAACCTCGCGTGGAGCCCGGATGACGCCTATATCGTCACTTGCTCACAAGACAAGTTCGCGCGGCTCTGGGACGCTAATGTTCGTGTTCACACCTCCAATGACGTAAGAACATAGCACGAGTTTACTGACCTGTTGGCAGACCGGTGAATTGCTCAAGAAGATAAGAAAATTTGATGAGCCTGTCAGCGGCTGCGTATGGGCGAGTGACGGCAATTCGTTTGTCCTGGGCACTCTCGACAAGAGTCTTGGCCTCTGCACCTTCAACACCTTTGATGACGACATCGTTGAATGGGGCAAAAAACACCGGGTGCAGGACCTCTGTGGTTCCCAGGACGGGCGCTGGCTCGTTGCCGTGGACGATACTAACACCATTCACGTGTACAATGCCTTGACGCGAGAGCTTGAGTATAACCTCGACTTGGGCGCTCGACCGACCTCTGTGAATATCAGCCAGGATTCCAGGCACCTGCTCGTGAACAAGAAGGACGGCGAGGCCCAGCTTATCGATCTAGTGTCGAGGAATTCGGTGCACAAATTTCTGGGACATACGGGTGGCGACTATCTGATTAGGAGTTCTTTCGGAGGCGCCAATGAGAGTTTTGTCTGCAGCGGGAGCGAAGACGGCAACATCCTCGTCTGGCACAAGAACATTGGCGCCGCCGTGGAGAGGTTACCCGGACACGCCCCACGGTGCAACGCCGTGTCGTGGAACCCTGCGGATCCGTGCATGCTGGCATCGTGCGGAGACGATGGCCGTGTCAAGATGTAAGCCATGCGCTCTATATGTGCTTTCGTGCGCGGGGATACTAACCACTTGGCTCATAGCTGGACAAACAAAGCAAGAACATTTGAACTCAGATCTAGACATCCCAAGCCAAATAACGGTTGGCGAAACTCGACCGACGACGCCTCGTAAAGGGAATGCGCGTACAGATATTATATACTGCGGCTACATCTTGAACGTCTACAATCAGGCGATGAACTTGTAAGAATGGGAGGCATTCGGGCTATGCTTAGAGGATCGGCAAGGTGTAGAGATGGCTACGGCATGCACTGTTTCACGAGTCTTTCTCTTCTCTCTCTCAAGCTTGGTTTGTCCCCCACTCTCCTCACTCTTGGCCCCGGTGGAGCTTGTCAGGCTGTCATTTCCTTGCCATTCGACATTTCTGGGTTTCATATATTTTCCTGGCGTTACAGCGTTGAAGTGGACACTCATATAGTCTGTTCGAGGACGGCAGAAGCTGAGGCTCGGGCAATGCTTTTGTAGACTTGCTGTCTGTGTAGGCAGAAAATCCCACCGAGACATGGCGAACGATGGCACCTTGTCCCAGCTTGGGCTGTGAGCCGTGAGTCGTGCGAGCAGCTTGAAAGATGGCACGTGAGGATGAGCTGCATTCGGCTTAGCTGCACCAGCGATTCAAGAGTGAAGGGTGAATGTTTCTATCAGGGCTGTCGATGCGAGATCGCAAAGGCAGCCGATGCAGTGAGGCGCCACCACGATCCCGCGGGCTCACCGAGGGCGGAAAGGGGAAGAGGGCCAGGGCGGCGTGGCGACGGTGTGGACATGGACCAGGGCCCGAGGTGCGCATTGGTCCCAGGCGTGTCTGAGTGAGTAGCACCCAGAGGAGGTTGTATCGTAACTATGCGATGCACATGCGATGCGACGCGGTGCGCCGAGCGTGTGGGTTGCAAGCTGCAGCAGCTCTCTTCGGGCCACCAGCGACCGGGGGCCCAATGACGGCGCACTCCAGCCGAGGCGCCGCCAGCTTTCGGTCCCGCGCAGTATTTACTTAGATGGGCATCTGTACCGCCTGCAGTAGAACTGATGGCTGATGTGGCACATCCGAAGGCGCGGCAAGGCGCGGGTATGCTTGTGGAAGCAGGAGCAAAAGCCATATGCGGTCAAGGGGGTTTTGCTACGGTGGTGTTGGGTGCCTGTGGCGGCTTGGTCTCGGCGCGTCGGCGTAGCCGAGCTGGCGTTCGGGCAGGCAAAGGGTGAGATCGGTTGCCCAGAGGCGTCGGAGGTGGCGGTCGGATGGTCGAGAGATGGGGCAAAGCGCCGGGCATTTTACTTTTGACGACAGATGGCGATGTTGGTTCACCGCAGAGGATCCTATACTGTACGAGTACGTGCTCAATGGGGCGTCTGGGCTATTAATGGCTACGTGTACTAGACGATATGTGGTAGGCAAGGTGTCGTGCCTGCATGGAGGCGCAAATCGAGACCCCTTCACATTGAGCGATGGGACGCTGTCGAGTACCTGGCTTGAAGCTTCAGCGACTGGCGCGATGCCTCCAATGCGAAGGAAGGTGAGTGACGCGCCGAGGACCTGCAAAAGGACCAAGCCCAACAAGCCCTACAAAGCCCAAGCGCAAGCCAGAGCCCGAGCCTCTGGCATTGGCAAGGCTGGCATGCATGCATCCAATAGCACGGAGCAAGTGGAAGGGCAAGGGGCTTGGGCAGACCTCAAGCGCTGGCTTCGGACACCTGCCTTATGCAAGCCTTCTACAGGCGTAGGTCTGCAATTGCAGATGGGCAACCAACCCGCGACCATGGGCCGGGCATCATCGACCACACGCCTTGCCCGAACAGCGTGGAGACGCGCGCTGCGTTGGGCGTCAGCAGTCGAGGTCAGTACGGACGGCAAGCCGGTCACATCGGCATTGTGAGCAAACAATTAGATGTTGGAGGACATGACCATGTCATCATGCAGGGGCAGACGAGCACCGGCCCAGCCAGTCGGGCTTCTAGAACCGGGCACGCGATGCCGACGAAGATGGAGGGCCAGATGCAGGGGCGTCGCGCAGATGCCGCTTTGGGACGAAGAGTACCGCCGAAGACGACCATGCTTTCGGCGCTTCGGTCAGTCTCCAAGACATCGTTACGGACCTCCTTACGAGGCGTCGTAAAACGGCGAAATACATTTGACTTTGCCGCATAGCAGCTCGGGGACCGCGAGGCTCGACAGGAACTAACTGAGTCACGTCTCCCGTGGGGGTGGCCGACGTCTGACCAACGGAGAAATTGGCTTCTGCTAGTCCGGCAAGCTGGATGGACAAACCAACGACAGGATGCTCGCTCGGATCCGGCGTGTGGGGAGCAACTAACTTATAGCACCGGGTGGCGCTCGGAAGCCAGAAATGCATGCCGTTGTGCCTGTTCAACCCGACAGAGCCTGTGCCTGAGCAAGCCTCGTCTGGGCGCCACGCCTTGGGATATGGACCAGGGGCGAGGCATCGACTAATTGATGTACTTGCCGTCTGCCGCGAGAAGGCACGAGGAGAAACGGAGACGGGCAGCGTCGATACGAGTAACGTAGAGCAAATGCATTCCCGTCTTCTCGCTTTGCTTTCCGGGTCCATTCCAATCGCTAGCTCCGGCGGCCCACCAGGCAGGCTATCGGTTCCAGAATCTGACGTACTGAATTTTATATCTGGCGTCGACCGCTGTTGCGGGGCGCAGTTGCCACTTGATAGCCCATCCTTCGTTCTTCGTGCCGGCTTGGGCCGTTAACCGGGAATAAGGCATCGGCTGAGTGGAAAGAAATCCCAGGCAAGTGACCACAAGAGCGTTGCTTGAGAGCACCGAGCCACTTAATGGCAGCGATAAAGGAATATCAGCGCCGCGACAGCGGGTGCGGGGGCCCGGTAATAAGAGGAGCCCCAGATGCGGCTGACTAGTGGGGCCCGCTTGCCAAGCGATGTACTTTGTCGTGGTGAGCCGGAAAGACGGTGAGCGAGCCACAATGGTCAGGACAATAACGTACCAAGTCCTTACTTCGTAGGACGAGGAGGGCTTTGGAGGGAATTCCAGAACGTTGTACGGATCACTCGCTGCAGGACCGACGAGTCGGCACCACGCCATGCGGGATGCTGATCGCGGTGCGCCTCTCGAGTGGCATCCGAGTACCCACGTCTCCGAGAGCGTCGCCATTGGGCATCATCAGGAAAGCAGAGAAAGGAGGGTCAGATATGCACCGACACCAACCGTGGTTGACGGATAGCCTGAAACGGCATTCAGTCAGAAGGATCTCCTACCACATCGGGTTGCTCGCCATGCGGGAGTGTCACCCAGATGGAATCCGGGGTATAATGCAAGATATAATCTTAAGTCACTCTTGATATTGCCGAATCCGGATACCGGAGAATCATCAATTTCGCGGACCTGGCTCATCGACGCTCTGCAGATCTGAGAGGCACCAACATCGGGTTGGCACGGACGACGACGGGCCTGCGACGCCATCGCCGCCACCATGATGCGAGGGTATGTTTGGAGTGGACCAGTGCTATCGTGACAGTGACACACTGACAGCCGTAGCCGAGTTCGCGATTGCGGCAATCGGCCGTATCCTCATTTGGTCCGTGGCGACAAGCATTCATTCAGCTGCCATCCCAGCCTCGCGAGAGGCCAATGAGCTCGACAGAGAGCCACCCTCTCGCGCTGCTTCCGCCGCACGGCTGCGTCGAGCCCAACATGAGCCTGATGAAACGCGACTGTGCCTGGGTTTTCATCAATGCCGAACCGATGACTTACTGATAATCCACCCAAGAGCCAATAGAACCGTCAAGGAGGAGGGCTTTGGCTGGATGCAAGCCACAACGCCCGGTAACTCCTGTCCATCAGTCCACTTGGACTTGTGATTAGTAGTGTTGTGCCTGTGTCTGGCCGGCTAACATGTCGAGGCGTAAGCCACACGGGCCTCTCTCCGCCTTCCCCTTGGCTTGAGGTGAGCAGATGCGCGCTCCGCCGTAGCATGCGCGGGCGGTGTGTTCTTTCAACATGTTAATGTCTTCATCGCGGCCACGATGTGCGTTCCCTCTGCACGGCGAGCTCACTAGCTGATGGGGGACGACAGTGGAGCGGCAGGCCAGCGCCCGCAGCTGGTCAATCTCAAACCAAGTGTATCTCCAGGCCTACGGAGCAGCAGATATCCTGTTGCAACTCCTCGGCCGGTGTCCAACATTTGGGAGCCTCTCTGCCAACCGAGACGTATGTGCAAGCGTTCCAACGTACTTCATCTCGCTTCTCGGCTTTGATTGGAGCGGAAGACCAAAGTCAGGCGCAGTTGCAATGATGTCCCATGGACAAATGGAGTCCCGCTGAGCTAGCTCCCGAACTGAATGGGTGGGCGAGTTCAACTGGTGGTCTGAATTATTGGCTGTGCGTCCATGTGTGCCGCAAGTTGGCTGTGTCCCTGGTACCGGGCGGACCCCTCGCCAAGACCCGTGCTGGAGAAGCTGAAAAACAAGTCTCGCTGACAAGATGGTGCCCCCCCGGCGCGGAGTTTTGGGCCTGGCCGTAGCCTCGGAGGTCCCTACGACGTTTGGAGTAGATTGGCGCGTTTTGTCTCTGGGCTTGCATTGGTGGAAGAGGTGCGCAGGCAGGTGGCTGCTAGGTTTCGTTGACAGGACAAGAGGGTGGGGACGAGATTGCCAGCCATACCAGGCATCAGAGCGCCATAGCCGGACTTGCAGTAAACTCTGTTTGGCGTGTGCAACGTCGCCGACGGAGATGCGTACCACGGGGCACTCTCGACGAAACAGGCGACGGGGGCCCTCGTTGTCGTACATGTGCCGCTGCATGTGCGTCTGTATGCGCGACGGATAGTAGATGGGACGCTCCGGTATGCACGAATATGCCGTCCGGGGGATAATGCCCTGATCCAGGTGCCGCCAGCCGGTGCTGATGATATGAGAAACTGACCGGGTGCTTGGTCGGACGACGAGTCCCATGGGACGGGGGCGCTGGGGTGCCTGGCCTTACCTTACCTACGAGTATCACCTTACTTACCCTACGCCGCCCCCGTACCTGCAGCGCGCTAATTAGGTACGATGCTACCCGAATACCCCAATCTGCCGCTGGTCGTCATGAGGTGGGAGGGCTTGCGAATACACGCACACCTCGCCCTCAAGCAAAGCAGCACGGCGGACGCGACATGAATGTAAGGTATGTACTCACCTTCAGTACCGTATGTACGAGTATGTACGTTCGGATGGACTGATGCCCGTGGGTCGCATGCTCGTACATCCATCAATCAGCGCGCCTGTTTGATGTTAATTTCGCCAACCCTACAAGTGCGCTGCTGGGGCTCCCGGCGGTCCTGTGCGCTGCAGCGTGCATCTGCCCCATACCTAATCGAACGCCTCGCGGGAGGCCCAAAGCGGGATCGTCGGGGACCTGGTGGAGGTGCCGTGGAGTCGGTGGAGGCCCGTCGAGCAGCCATCCAAGAGCCAGTGGCGCCAGCGCACGTTTCCTACCTGGGCACGGCGCACCGGGTATGCGCGCTGTCGAGCTCTGGTAATAAACACCATGCGTACAAGTAAACCCGTTGCCGCCGTTCGCTTCCGTCTCCGGCTGTTTTCGCGCTGCATTGCGTGCTCGATTCACGCCGCTCGCGTTGCTCTTCGCTCCATCGACCTTGGCGGAAACCACCAGCATTGCCTGGGCTCTTCGTCGTCGGGAAATTGGCCGACATTCAGGTGCCCATCAAGGGGCCCGCAGCAGACAGGAGACTGTGGCGGCAATAACGAGACGCACTGATCGACCGGAGAGTGAGGCGCCCCGTTGCCGTCTCTCGCCGGCCGCTACCCTCAGAATGCGCCTGTAACATCGACGGGCCTATTTTCCTTCCTATTTTTTTCTCTTCCTCTTCTTCTTTGTCTTCTTCTTCCTTTTCTTCCTCGCCGGCCAAGCTGCTTGTAGACGGCGGCGGCCATGGACGCCCTCGAAGGCGTTCTGCTGGTCCCACCAGACCGCACTCAGATCCTGGGGCGGGCATCGTGGAAGGTTGGTGGTTGCCCGACGTCACTTGTATCTGATCCGCACTCTGACACTCCCCTTCAGCCGCGATATGTCGTCGTCGGCAGACGCAGCGCCGGCAGCAAACGAGACCGCCAGGGCAGCGCCTGTTTCTCCCATGGCCTGAGCACCGGCCGCGCCACCAGTTCCGTACCCAAGGCCCTGGCCAAAGCGTCATCGACCGACGACTTTTGCATCTCCGTGTACAAAGCCAAGGTTCGACCATCCCCCTCGTCCTGTCCGGCGTGCCCATTGGTGCTCGAGTCTGACAAGCAGCTGCAGGACGAGAGTGAGCCCATTCAGCAGTGGCCAGCCGCCAGTGTGACCGATTGCCAGGTCCAGCTCGTCACCAATCGCAAGCAGAACCCCGTGCTACCGACGCTCGTCATTACCATCGTCGACAAGGAACGTCGGCGCAGGTCTAGCAAAGCGACCGGTTTCATTCCTACCAACAAGGACTCGGGCACCACGACGCTGTGGTTCCGAACACCGCAGGGTCAACAGACCACCAGCCTGCACGAGTGGGCTCGTTTCATCCTGGCTAAGAAAGGTGCAGCGTCCAGCTCCGAGAGCCCGGTGTCGCCCATCTTCACAAGCCCCTTTGCGACTCGATCTCGTGACTCGGATCACAACCAACGGCCAGGCAGCGGGAGCCGAGGTCTTCAGCACAAGAGCTCGACGGCTACCTACTCAACTGGCACGCGAGACGCTCCAACCACCTTCAGCTCCCAGTCGCCCAGCCTGCGGTCCAGACGGAGCGACATTTCTTCTCCCTCCAGCAATAATTTCCCCGCGCAAAAGCTGCCGTACGCTATCCCGGAGCAACACTACACCACCGTTCTGCCAACGGATCTCGGCGCGTCAACTCCCTTGGCCGACTATCGCGGCGAGTTGATCGAGGGGTGGACATCAGCTCAAGGACGCTCCTCAACACTGAGCTCGCCAACCAGAGGCCGAGACAGCATCAGCTCGCAAGCTCCGCATGCCTTCATCTACGACGCCGCCAGCCCTCCTGCCCCTGGGGAGACTATCCTCGACAGAGCTTTCCAGCTGGGGCACATCCCTGGGGGGGAGTCTCACACCCCCGGCCAGGAGAAGCTCAGCTCAATTGCCAGATTTGACGCTCTGATGCGTGAGGTCGAAGAACGGCGGAAGCAGAACGAAGCGGCAAAAGCAGAGCGGGCTCCCATCCGCAGCGCTTTTGAAGATGACGATAGTTCGGACGGTGCGGAGTCGGATGAATCTGATGAGTCCGATGCAGACTCAGACAATGGAGCTCAACCTGAGGAACTCGACGACAGCCTGAGCAACGCATCGCTGATGTCTCCTGGAGCCCAGAAGGCACTCGCCTACATCGCGGGACCCCGTCGTGATAATGGCCGCAAGTCCGTCTCTCATCGCCCTGGCATGTCGCGCGCCCATCTCAGCTTTCACAGCGGTATCAATCCCGTCCCATCAGGGAGCCCGGCACCGCCCCTGCGACCTCACACTTCTCACGCCAAAAGCCGCCCCAATGCAAGCCGTACCCATAGCACGCCTTACCTCACCACAGGCGCTACCGGTCTCGCGGACCACGCGTCCGTGGCTACCGCTGGCGGCAACAAACCGTTGCCAGTGCCGATTGCGGACAAGCGGAACTCGACCTCCAGCACCAAAAGGCTGAGCTTCACCGAGTTCACCAAGAGGCTCTCCAGCACCAGCAGTTTGCTGCTGGTCCAGACGAACGCTAGCGCTGGAAGCAGCTGCGGCAGCAGCGACATCGATGTCCAGCCCTCGTCTGCGCCCCGGGCGAACCTGACCCTCCGCGGCGCCTCTGGTGCCAGACAATCGTCGCAGCAGCCGCCGCCGCTGCCGAGGGGCGATCAGCCGGACAGACGGTGTGGCTGGCGCGGCAGCATGGTCGGGACTGAGGGCGGCTTCCTTTGATGCCGGCCTACCTCCCCACTCACATGCAACTTACGGCGATGACCTGCAGATTGTAACCTGCAAGTCCAAGGCGAAGGAAAGACAATGACAATGCTTGTACGAATTGATACCAACGACGACTAACGACGATGCACCCCCTTTTTCCAATTCTCATTCCCTTCCATCAAGAGACATGCATTTTTGTGCTACCATGTCTACATATTACCATGTTATCATCAGCATCAGCATCACATCAGCGGCATCATCATCATCTTCTCCCTTGCTGGGAAAGTAATTGATTAAATTGGGCAGGCCTTCCCACGACGACGATTCAATAAGATGAATAGTCGGCGAGCGGGCCCGACTCACACTTTGAACATTATTGTAACATTGTCTTATGCCCACTTTTCACGATACCAACTTCCCTGGGACACTCTGGGCTTCTTTGTACGTAGCTTGAGAATGAAGGGAACTGCAGCGATAGCTAGTCAAGACAGCCAACTCATTCATGGCCTATGACTACAAGAGCACGATGCGGTTGAGAAGTTTTAACGGGAATTTCTATTCAGTTCTTGGCATGGCTTTTTCATCACTGCAGCTGGATCTCAGCTTATCGATTTCAACACCTCCCTTGTACTGTTGCCCCGACGACCTTCCGCTACGTAAATCTAGGCTATTGGCCTCGTCGGCCTATAGCTCTGGTATCTTGGTGATCTCATATCTCTGGTCACTCCGCGACTGCTTCTCATGCTCCATGTGTCCTCTCATCTCTGTCAGCTCCAACTGCCAGGCTCAGCGAATGTATTGTGCAATGGCTGCCTGCTGCTCAGGGGGTAGGCGCTGTGTGATGAAGCCCTCAATAGCCCCGCTGTGTCTCTGATTGGCTGCGGCCATGTACTCCTTCACCCACTGGGTGACGTCGTGAACTTCGGGGAAGTCGTCTCGCGCCACTGGCTTGCAGGTATTGAGCGCGGTGAAACTCATGCCGAACCCGATGTCTTCGACGGAGGCTTCAGTGATTATCTCGTCACCGAAACCTGCCGATACGGCCGGAGGGTTCGCAAGGAGAGACAATAAGACGCGGCAGCTGTTGCCCCACCCCTTGATGAATTTGTTTGCGAAAGTCTGAGAGTCACATAGAGTCTTCGTCAAGGATACTACTGCCGTTTTACGGTCGACTGGTCTCGCAAGCTTGTCTGTCTCGGCCAGGACGAACGGCGGGTAAACCTGGGCAAAAGCCCTCTCGTCGACCTGGTCAGACTGCTTGATGAAGTAGTCTGCGCCGTACCCAGCCTCAAGTTTTGCGCTGAGAAGGTGGTAAAATCGGGCAAATCGAAGCTTCAGCGAGTCTGAAGGAGTACCTTGCAGCTTCATATAGAGTAATTGAATGATTGTACCAAAGTACGGCTCAAGGCTCGCCCTGCGGTGTCGGGTCAGCATCAAAGATCCACGGCGGAGGTCTCCATTCAACTTACGGCTCGAATGAGAGGATGATGGCGTCCAGGATGTCAAAAGCCTGAAGTTCCGACCTCTTCATACTCAAAACCTTCTGGAAAATGCCCAGCACAGGCTCTATCTGGTTCTCTGCAGCGAGAACCTTGGCGGCCTTGGGAATGACTGCGGACAGCAGCCGAGTGCATGCGGGAACATTGCCTCGGGTTTCCCATAGAGTCGCGCCGAGCAGTGGACCAAGGAGTGCCCTGTAGTTGTCCGAGACTGCCTCGGCTGGAGATGACTCCAAGAGCTGAGCCAGAATTTGAAAAATATATGGCAGGAACTCTGAGGCATCATTAGCATAATGAACTTGGCCGGTGCACAAAAAAAAAGCTGAACTAACCGGTGACATCCTCAGCCAGAATCTTGTGGAATGGCTCCCACAGCTTCTGGTTGAAAAGGGCAGCGTTCGTGCTGGAGCAGTAGCGGACCAGGGCACCCATGGCTTCAAAATGATAGTAGTAAAACTTGGGGTTGCTGGGGTTCTGCTTCATAACATTGGTGATGAGAATGAGATGAGTCAGAACATTATCCAGAACAGGAGTGGCCCCGTCCTTGATGACGATAAGAATGCGCATCACGCATCTCATCAGAAACTCGTTCTCCTGCAGCTTCGCGGGGCTCGTCTCCTTCTCTATGAGCTTGAACAGGTGAGTGAGGAGATCCTTTGCGAATGGCTCGACATCAGCCCTCGGAAACATTTGAGTACCAGCATCGTCGGCCAAAAACAAGACGCGCTCCACGGCAATTGCGGCGTACGTGTAGACAACGTAGTTGGACGAGTTAAGGTTCTGGATCAGTGGACCTAGCGCCAGCTTCCACTGTTCCTTTGACAGCTGACTGCGGAAAGTGTAGAGATACTTGATCGCATCAACCTTGGCAATCGGTTCCGCGTCGTCGCCGCTCATCAAATCCGTGGCGATGTTCTGCTCAAAGAACTGGACAACGTTGACCAATGGGTTGACAGTCTTGACTCCCTGCGCCGCCGTAACCGCGCCCTTTGCGGCGATGGAAAGAAACAGGTAGACTGCCGTATCCTTGGCTTTCCAATCCGTCTTGCCCAGAGTAAGGTAGTGGTTGATGTAGTTGGACACGGTGTTGGTCACTGGTGTCTCAAACTTTTCTTGCAATTTCCGGAGGAAATCCGTTGCCGACCTCCGCCTCGAGTCTGAATCAGAACCTTCCAGGTCACGCCGAATGAACTCAATTGGCTCGTCTTCGAACATTTCCACGTCGGATTCGCGCAACGCGACATTGGGCAGAATGACCTTCTCGACAATTTGCGTGAGCACGTTCTCCTCGTTGAACATGGGAGCGTGTTGTGCTGTCGAGGCGACAGCAGTCAGGAAGTGAAGCGCCTTGCTCACGATTGTATCGTACTTGGTCTCTGGGCCAGTGGTAGACAACAGGTTCCATGCGCTTGTGATGAACGGGGAGCAGTATTTCGAGAAATCCTCATCGTACTTCATGGTGTATAGCTCGAGCAACTCGCAGATATCTGCTTTGACTGTGTCGACGACGCTCTCCTCGGTATCGTCATCGCTTGCCAACAAAGGGTTGGAATAGTCGAGGTACTTTTGCAGCAGGCTTGAGATGCCTTCTAGATTTTCCTCGAAGATCGGGGGTAAATCATGGGACGACATGTCGTGCAGAATCTTAATCTGGAGATCCAGTGTTTCAAACCAGCCCTTAAGGGCGTCTTTGTTGTTGGCATTTTCGCTAATTTTCTCGTCGGTTGCCTAGACGCCATTGGTCAGCCTTTGAGTGCACCCCCTTTTTGCCTCGACTCGTCAGGAACAACGTACAATGAGCAGCTTGACGAATGGCTGGCCGAAGGTTGAAATCACGTGGTTGATTTCGATGTAGAGCTCGTTCGTTCGAGTGAGGGGTCGCCAGCGGGCGAAGATGGAATGTGCAACTTCAAGGACGCCGACGTTAATTTTTGGGTCGGTCGTAGAGAATCGGCTGACGAGTTGCTAGCAAACTCCTAGTCAGCAATGCAAAATCAAGCAGCATAGGGGGTAGCCTACCTCGGTGAGGGTATCCCACCGCCTCCAGAAGTCGGAGTCTGCGATGACGCTGATGGCTTCTCCAAGTTGGCTCTGAACGTTAGAAGGACAGGAGATCATGAGGCCAATAAGACGTTCTTTAATCAGCTGCACCTCGTCCGCGGGCAGCTTGTAGTTGCCTTCCTCGTCCTAGAGAGCAACAGGTTAGCGTTGACGAGAGAAAAGCACGTTGGTGTTCGACTTCGGGACGACGCACCACATAGTTGGATCGAATGAAGTTCTTGAATGCCAAAGCGGCTGAAAGTCGAGTGTTGATGGGGAGGGAATCGGAGTTGACGATGTTGAGCAAGGTGAGCGAGTACTGAGGCTTAGCCGCCTCTTGCTTCAGAGCAGCCTCCGCTGCAGAGCGTTTGTTTATTAGCACGAGCGAGGGGCAATGGGAGCGGCGGGGTTGCTGCGTACCTTTTCGGTGCTGTGAGGGATCGAGAGTTGCATTGAGCAACTGGGAGATGAGGCCCAGGTCTGCCGCCATGGTGAGGTCTCGTGGAGGAGAGCTGCAGCGCGGTGGTGATGCTGGCTGGTGGGAGTGAAGATGGTGGTTGCTGCTTGGCGTAGGCAGACAGCGGTGGACTTTTCGAGTCGTGGTTGCGTCCACGGCAACCACGCGCTACGGCGCCCTAAACGGGCCGGGAGAAGTGGGGTAGGAGCTGCGAGCTTCAGCTTCATCCCGTGCGCGGAGCTTCATGAGCTGGGTCCACTGCGGACGGTTCATGGCAAGACGAGCTCGTCACCTTGTCTGGCCTTGGTCCAACACACGGTTATTGCATCTCGGTGGATTGATTCGGCCAGAAGGTAGTGGCTCGAGATGCGACGGGTTTGTCTCACCCAGGCTCGTTCCTCCTTGCTCTGCAAGCGCATTGAGGTCCCCGTCAGTTCTTTGGACCACGGGTCATGAGCAATCAGACAGGTTCTGCGAGGATAAGAATGGGAATATGCTGCTGTCAAGTCACCGATCAGACTTGATGCATGAACAATTAATCACATCGATATCGCAAGCACATGTTTGAGCGAAAGTTGGTCCCCAAATCTACCAAGTCTCCGCCAATCCTTGCCTCTCATCGTCAGGCTCTTCTTTCTACGTACCTGACCCTTCCTCCATACTCGTGCGTCCTGCGCCATCACACCTTCATCGAGGGATCGCAAAAGCAATTCCACTCGTAAGTATCAGAAGAAAGAAGAGAGCGCCCGCGTGAGAAAATTTTCTACCCCGACGCGTGGCAGGAAAATGTAATAAGAAAAGCCGGCCGCTCCAACAGCTGCATCTGATCGAGCACAAAGCACCAAACAGGTCTCACAGCCACCAGCCCCATTGGCCGTAGAAGAAGACTGCGCTTGCTCGCAACGAGGTGGCTGAGTTGGATGCATCCATGTAGTCGTAGGTAGGGCAAGGTAGCGCGGTAGCTACAAGCACCCGCATTTCGCAGGGCCGTGACAGCTCCCAAGTTGGCTGCCACGCCGAGTTGCGAAGGTTGCCCTGGCTGAAGCCTCGATGAGGTGACGGGCGCCACGCCCGCTGAAAGTGAGAAGGACAGCGGCCGGGTAGGGGCGCACGGGGCCTCTAGCGGGACCCAAAACCGTTCGCAGCCGGGGCCCCTGTCCTAACTGCGAACCTCACCTCACCTCACCTCCCTCCGTCACATTTTCACTTCTCCCAGCCGCATCCCTCATCTCGTCCTTTCTCTCCCCCTTCTGTCGCGCCCGATGACTGAACTTGCACGCATCGACCACAGCTAGTCTGAGCTGATTCAAACCTCTCCCGTCTCTGTTGCCCACGCGCCAGCACTGCAGGTTCCGCTAGAGCCGGTCCGCATCTCATGCTCTAGTAGTGCGCAAGGGGACCCTTCTGGCCAACTCGCCTTGCGCGACCACGACGTCTCGTACCGTGCCGCTCCTCGACGCAACCACGTATGCCCCAGCTGCCGAAATAGCGCTATCTCTGCCTGTTTGGTAAGTTTACCCTGGCCTTCGTGTTCCATCTCTCCCATATCGCGCCGCAAGATCCATGCCTGGTCTCGAGCCAGCCCGGTGCCCCATGCATTCGGCGACCAGATGAACTTCGCCGATCTATGCAGCAACGGACCCCGATTTCATTGCATTTAGTCCTCACCTACCCTGAGAGCCTAAGGTATCTCGGCGCTCTTTCATGAATTCATACTGATTTGTTGCAGAGACAGCTTCACCCCACTGGCTACCGCCACCGAAGCATCGCCCGACGAGCACATGTCCCCGTGGCCTGAAGATGATCCTGTTTCACCAGACTCGACACGCGCAGGCAGCCTTGCCAACGTCTTTCGCAGTCTGACCAGCTCCAAAGGGTCCAGCAAGTCTCCGCCGCCGTTTCCCGCGCCCGCCGCTGCCCTGCCTCGAACCGAATTTGTCAATGCTATCCCGACTAGCTCTCGTGAGCTCTCTACACCCCACATGGATGCTTACGAGCTTCTGAAGAACGGCACCCCGAGCGAACGGATATCTGCCGCGAGCACTTTGAAATATGCCATCACCGAATACCCGGTCAACCCCATCCTGGATATATGGTACGCCGCCAAGGACTTGATTGAGCCTACCAACCAGCCGCCGATGCGAACAGCCGGATGGGACCTGTTGACAGAATGTGCCAAACACACGTCTTCCACCGATTTGGAGCGCAAGGAGTATTTCCAGACCCTGTCCGCGCCAGCGAACCCAGAGGACTTCCATTTGCAGCTTGCTGCGCTCGTTGACCTGTCCAACCACGGCCGCGTCACAGCGGGATTTGAGTACGATCTCATCCCGCTCCTAACGGACTGGTTGCAGGAAGCGTATAAGGCTGCCCGGAGAGCTCGAAAGAATGCGCAGTCGACGCGAGGACAACGGAGCTCATCCAGGGGCAGAGCCGCTGCGTCTGGTGAGGAGAAGAATTTGGCACAGCTCTTCCAGTTCCTCCTCGACGTCATCAAATTCAGCTCCAACCACGCGACTGAAACCTCCATCTCGGGGCTCATCGAAAGCCTTGTGGCAATCTGTATGAACACGAGCGTGGAAGATGACCTCACGTCGTGCATTGGCGCCCTTGATGCCATTGTAACTTTTGGGTCGATCCCTCATGACAAGCTGAAACAATGCATTCAGGTTCTGTCGTCCATCTTTTGCCTTGTTCCCGCCTTGCAGAAAAATTCCTGGCACACCATTGCCAACTTCTGCAAGTCTCACAATGGCCAGGCTACCGTCCGCATCTTACTCGACATTCTCCGCAATCTTACCGCCGATGGAGCGAGAGACAAGGACACAAGTAGAGAGGTCAGGGGCGCTCTCGCGGTGCTGCAAAAGCTGATATCTAAGACAACTGAGAAGGGCTATCCGACTGTGCCATATGCTCTCCTCGTCGACGGTTTGTCCAATGCGCTCAGGGCAACGTCCTCTCCGAGAGTATATGGTGCTCTTCTGCAGCTGATTAACTCTCTATTCGACGACGGACACGCGCAGATGCATCGTTTGATTGTAGATGAGGACTGGTCAATATGCTTGGAGGTGGCGGCGGAATGTTACAAGAGAGTGAACAACGACCAGGAACGACGGCGCAGCAGCCAGCCAAAGGAGGAGTTTCCAGAGGAGACGGTTGACAGAGAGCTCCTGACGCTAATCAATCGGCTCGATGTCATCATCAAGCAAAAGTCTGGCGACTTTGTTCCTCGAGAGGTCATCGTCAAGTTTTTCACTGATGTGCATCCGCTCCTGCCAGATGCGACGGTGAGAACGGTCTTGGATTACTTTCAAGAGTTTAGATGCTGTTCGCCGTCTGATCTACGATGGGAAGAGAACCTCACCCTGGTATTGGACGCTTTTTTCAGCAACCGCGATCGCAGCTCAGAGACGCGACTTCGAGCGCTGCAGACAACCATGGACGCGTATGAAATCGTCGACCTGGTTGGGGATGGGGCTGAACAGAACTTGATTCCTCGCCTTGCCAAGAGCATACTTCAGAATGTGGCCGAAGAGACCGACGTGCCAGTGCTGGAGGGCATCATGTCGCTGATGATTTCCGTCGTCACGTCTTGCGATTTGGATTTGTTTGACTACATCATTGACACGCTCCGTGGGATCGTCGTCAACGACCGACTACAGTCGCCCGTGGTGTCTCCAGCCTCCCCGACGAGCATGTCGCCACCACCGCCAGGCGTATCCGCTCCATCGGCCGAGCAGTCCCCGTCAAATGTCGTCACCAAGGGTTACGTCAAGATGTTCCTTCGAGTCATGAGCTCCCATGGTGAGAAGAGCGGCAGGCTATTTAATGCAATCGTCAGCATCGCGAAGTCGAGCCACTGCGAGATGGACGCTCGACTCACGGCAATGAAATTGTTATTCCGCCTCCGCGCCGACTGGGCTAACAGGATCTTCGTCACCGACGACCCTGATAACGACTTTCTTGCGACAGCAATGTGTCGCACGGAAGCCTCGTTCGCCAAGAAACAGGCAGAGGAGGCGGCACAGTCACTTCGACTATCAAGAAGCGAACACGGGGGTCAGTCGCGCGCCTCTCGCGGAGTCGCGTTTGGCCAGGGGCCGGCACACGAGAGAGGCATCCCGACTCGGACCCCCAGTGCAACGAAGAGTACGCATCAAAGGTACCGCCAGCTATGGAGCCATCCGGATCCAGATGCCGTTCCTGGTGCGAACCCTGCGCTCATCAGCCCGGTCCTTGTTTCCCACCTGAATCATCCTGAGGACGCGGCTGAGACTGACGGCGAGCCGAAGCCCGAAGATGAAGTCTGGGAGACCTATGATCTCCACCTCTCGGCATGGCTTGGTGCTCTGCTAACCATCCTTCAAGGAAGCGATTGGGAGGTGTATAGCTTCGTCTTGGTCCACCTTCCATCACAGCTCAGCAACCACGCCATCTTCAGGGATGCGACGCCGCAGATTCAGGAGCTTCGCAGGATCATCTGCGAACAGATTCGGACCAACAGTTTCCAGGAGCCGCCAAGCGCCTCTGGACTGCGCCGGGCTGATGTAGCCATTTGTCTCTTCCACAGCTTGACTATGATTCTAAGCTACCATGAGCATTTCTCCAAGAGCGATGAGGATGACATTGTCAAGACGTTTGTACTGGGCATCGCCACATGGGAACGGACAGCCAAGTACTGCATCCACGCGTTGTCCATTTGCTGCCATGAGCTCCCGCTCTCCACGAGCAAGTCTCTGATTCAGATGCTCAACCAAATGGCCGCGATCATCACGCAACCTCATGTCTCAGTCCACATCCTGGAGTTCCTCGCCTCTTTGAGTCGACTCCATGATGTCTTTGTCAACTTTAGAGAGGAAGACTTCAGGACTGTCTTCGGCATCTGCTTCCGCTACCTCCAGTACGCTAAGGACAAAAGGGCCCCCATGCGCAGCAGCCACGCAAGCGAAGTGTCGACACCGGGGACGCCGAGCTCGAACCCTGCGGAGCTTTTTAGCACAGCGACTCCATCCGACGACCTCCCGCAATACGTTCACGCACTGGCCTATCATGTCATCCTGTTCTGGTTTCTTGCTCTAAAACTTCAGGACCGATGCCATCATGTGGGGTGGATCGTCAAGAAGCTGTTCTCCGACGGCGACAGTGCCGGACAAATGGCGGACGATCAGACGCTTACGTCGATAGATTTCATGCAAAGAGTCGCCTACGCGGATGTAGATGAATCGGCCGAAGACCCTTATTTCGTGGAGGACCGCTTCGGTCCCATCGTCAAGAAACAATGGGTGGTCGGGAATAGCATCATCACTATTAAGCAAGCCACAGTCTCGGGGTGGGCTCAGATCATCAAGAGACAGCCCTCTGGGACCTCGGTGTACACCGTCCGAGAGACCATCACGCCACCCCCGGCACATCAGGCGGAAGCTCACGTCGACGTCAGCAGAGGGGGGCAGGCGACCACGAACGCAATCCTCCCCAGCCATCTGCTCATTCAGCTCATGTCTCCAGTCCCGCAGAACTTCGAGTCGGCCCGTCCCATTCCGTTACCCGATGACGAGACGACTGAACGAGCCATCAGGGTATTTGACAGAATTTCCAGTCTCGACGGGCACAAGGCTGGCGTCATTTACATCGGCGAAGGCCAGACGGAGGAGGCAGACATTCTCGCCAACGTCTCCGGTAGCGGCGATTATCTCGAGTTTCTCAACAATCTTGGAACACTCACGAAACTCAAGGGCGCCACCTTCAACACGCAGGGTCTGGATCGAGAGTACGACACGGATGGGCAATACACGTTCTGTTGGCGGGACAGGGTGACGGAGATTGTCTTTCACGTCACGACGCAGATGCCCACGAACCTCGAGCGAGACCCCCAGTGCACGCTGAAGAAGAGGCATATTGGCAACGACTTCGTCAACATCATATTCAACGACTCTGGGCTGCCGGTGAAATTCGACATGTTCCCGAGTCAGTTCAACTTTGTTAACATTGTCATCACGCCAGCATCTCGGGCGTCGTTTATTGCGACGCGTGAGGCGGACTCGGAAAGGGCCGAGAGCCATAAACAGCCGTTCTACCGAGTTCAGGTGATGAGCAAGCCCGGCTTCCCAGAGGTGTCACCAGCGTCGGAGACCAAGATGATATCTCTCAAAGCGCTTCCAGGCTTCATAAGGCTCCTCGCGCTCAATGCCTCCATGTTCTCTGTAGTGTGGCACAATCGAGAGGGGGGCGAACACGTCAGCTCGTGGACCGGCCGTCTGAGGGAGATCAAACGTCTGCGCGAGAAGCACGCGCCGAAGGCACTCAACCTGTTCCCTTCACCTCCGCCGACATCTTTGGGAGCACAGGCGCAAGCCCACCAGACAGACTTGTCACGGCCAAGCAGCAGCGTTAGAGACAGTTTCAACAGTCTACGCCGCTCGAGCGTCGCCACATTCTTCACCAGCGCCAGTGAGCAGCCGTCGCAGCGGTCGTCGGCACTCTCCACGCTGGCTACCTCGAACGATACCGAACTGCCGCCGTCGGCCGGCGGAAGCTCGTTGACGGAGTCTGTCGACTTTTCGAAGTGGGCATGAGCGAGAGAGAATGTCCTTCGCCGCCTCTGCTACCGGAAGGGAGAACAGCAGAGAACAGCAAACTCATGTATGATAACGTATTGCATATTCATGGCGTCATAAGGGAAGAAGGAATGTCCTGTCGGATCTAAAAGTTTTGCTCGGACGTCTGGCCCAGCAGTTGGCGAAGGCGATTCTCGGCGATTTGCTTGGAAAATAGTTGGTCTCTCTGATGGGCGCACTGACGGACCCTTGCCTCCAGAGACAGATTATGCGAGTTTGGTTCGCAGGCGACGGGTTTGTTTGGCTGAGCAGAGTTGGCGACGTGCCGGACGGCTATCTCAGGAACACGGAACTGGGACAGTAATGGGATGGCGCGAGGCAGTCTGCTCAACCCCAGGCAAAGGGAGCGTTTACGGTTCTGTATGGATATAGCCAAGAGTAGCTGTAATTATACCCTGGATCTTGGAGCAAGGCACCCTATGCATCATACTCGTAGGAGTGCGACGTGGTGTGGAGCGAAGCTCCGTGCCGGGCGGCCGACGCGCCATGTTCGGTGTCGGGTTGGTGTGTCGGACAGCTCCACTAAAGCGGGAAGCCGCCGCGCGCCGGACCGACATCAACGCGTCTCCCATTCACATCCACTACACGCGCCAGACGGCATATTCGCAGCAAGCACTGCACTCGCTGCATTGACAAAAGCGAGCTCATAGTCATCAGCTTCAACACCCTTGTTCGCATGCATGGCACGAAATGGCGGCCACAGCTGACGAGGATGTCGACCTCCTCATCCGAGACGTCGTCGCCGGTAGGTCCCATCTCATCACGGCCAAGCCTCATGTCCGATGAGAGCGGCCCCCCCCCCCCTTCAGCTCACTCATTCACTCACTCGCTCACAGCCTCGCGCGTGCCGCCCAAGTCGCGCCCAACGAACATCAAGCCCACGGTCGCGCAGCTCGCGTCCCTCGCGTACGAGCGCGGGCTGCTGTCAGATGCCGTTGCACAGATCGTCGACCTCGTCGCGGCGCCGAGCCTGCTCGACCAGGCGAGCATCGGCGCGCTCGTGCGCAACCTGTACCCCGCGAGGGCCGTGCCGGGCGACGTGGTGCTGCGCGTCGTGGCGGCGTTGGGGCATGGCGCGCTGAAGCCGGCGCTGGTCGTGCAGGCGGCGCTGCTGCGGTGGCTGGTGCTGGTGTTTCACGCCCTGGAGGACAGGACGCTGCTGTCGAGGGCGTATCCGGTCTTGTTCAACCTGCTCGACACGGCGGCGATTAGGTAGCCCATATCGCTGGTCTCGGCTTCTTCAGCAGGGGTGCTAACCAGGGACAGGCCACAACTCGCCCATCTGCTGGCGCTCATCACGCGGCGGAAACACGTCCGGCCGTTTAGGATCCAAGCGCTGTGAGTTGGCAGCTGTTGAGGGTCTGACCTGGACGACGGCTAAATGACTGCAGGCTCAATCTGTCGCGGCAGACGGGAAACGACCCCTGTCTTGTCGGGCTGCTGAGGGTCTTCAAGGACTACTACCCCGAGATCATCGTCGGAGAGGCCGTCCGTGGCAAGGCCTCGGCGTTCAAGGTACTCGAATGCTCTGTCATGATGAGGCACGGGCTCGCAACTCTGACGTTTTATAGCACCCCGATCCCCCATGGCGCACGCGGCTCGACGAGATCCAAGAAGCCCATGTCCAGAGCACCGAGCACCACTCCACGGTTGCTCAGGACGGCTTCCGAGTGAACCGGCCGCTGAACCGCACCCAGCGGCGCAAGCTCGTGCCCATAGTCCACACGTCCCACGCGACGGAGGTACGCCGACGCCGCCCTGCCCGATGCCCGAGCAAAGTTGCAGAGACTAACCGTTCCGCAGGATTCGGTCACGCTCGAGGAGGTTGAAAGCGCCGCCAGTTTCGTCCGGCACCTGGATCGGCTCGAGCTGCCGAACCAACTCGTCGCCGTGCTCGCGGACCCGCTGTTGCAGAAGCTGCTGCTGCTCCGGCCGGGCGCCGAGGCGCACCAGCGCGTTGCCAACTGGCTCGGCGGCGTGCTGCGGGATGTCCTGGATGGCAACGCCGATGAGGGCACGCTGTGGGAGGTGCTGGATGTTGTGCGGGACTTTGTCGTGCGGACCAAGGTGAGCATTCTGCAGTGTTGAGGGTACTGAGTACGAGTACGGCTTCTGACCATGCAGACGTTGCCGCCGGTGCTCCTCAGCTTCTTCGCTCGCTTCTTTGAGTTTTGGCGCGGCGAAGGGCGAAGAGACCTTGTCTTCGACGTCCTCGCCTACGCCCCTTTTCACGACTTCCAAGGTATGATCACGGCTATGATGAGGCTGGAAGCACCGACTAATAACATCCGCAGAGCTGTATAAACACATCTTCCAGCCTCTCGAGGCCGCGGTCCAGGACAACACCCCCGACACGCAACTTGCCCTCCTCTCCCTCTACACCACGCTCCTGCACCACTGGACCGCCGTGCTACGCTCCCTTAACACCCTCCCCTCGCACGCTAGCGCCTCTGTTACCGGCCTCGTCCGCCATGTCAACCTGCTCGCCCTCACTCTGCTACAGACGCACCCCGGCGTGGGTACCGAGTCCGCCATCCTCTCTTTCTATGAGCAGTCGGTGCGCCTCGTCACGCACCCGCAGCTCGCGCCGTATATACGTATCGAGCTACCGCCGCCGCTGCTCGTCTACTGCTTCCTCTTCAGTGGCTCGCTCGCCACGGTCTCGCGCCTGTGCGCCATCCTCGCCGCGTACAAGCGCGGCTTTGAGGTCGCCATGGCCACGCGAGCTGCGCGGCACCCGGCCGGCGCCGAGGCGGGCTCGCGCATCGACGCGTTGGCGTACGATAGGGCGTACGTCAACATGTACAATGGCTTCCTGATGGACATGTGCAACTGCTTCTGGCGCGCAAAAGCCTTCAGCGACAGCGACACCAACGCCCACGGTTGCATGCTCCCGCGCGCTACCGTGACCGCGCTGACGGGCTACGTTCCCGCCGTGGACAAGGCCTTTGCCCTCGCGTCGCTCTTCTCGCTATCACACGGGCCGACGTTCTGTCTGCAGAGCATCAGCCGTGTGCGCGAGCTGGAAGACGCAGCCATGGAAGTCGATGGCTCCATTAGCACCCGACACGCGGGGCCCGTAACGCAGAGTAGCCTGAGCAGGCTGGCGACGGCGGGGGGTCTACGGCTGAGCTGGCAAGAGTACAGGATTGACGTGATCAAGACGCTCAGCGCCAGGGGGCTGCCGGGTGTGACGGAGCTGCTCAGGAACACCATGACGGTGCTCAAGAATGCCATGGATGGCAGGTCGAGGACGCAAGGGACGGGCTCTCAGGTCAGCAGTTCGCAGAGGTCAGGTACACAGCGGGTAAGCACACAGGGGCTGTCGTCACAATAGCATAAGATAGTGTCAATGCAAGCAACGTACTCGAATTGCCGCCAGTCTTCAATTAGGTCCGATCAAGTTGAAGTCGGCCAGTAACATCCTCCCCCTTGGTTGAAATACAGGGTATCAAAAGAAAAGAAGAAGAGTCTCCAAAAACGACGACTCTGTGGAACCCATCGCATAGATGCAGGACAAGGCAGAGTTGAGGCCTGCCCTCCTCCCCGGGGTAGCAACGCCACGCACCGTTGAATGATGTGCCTCTGGACCGTCCGACCTTTTAAAGATAAACCCAAATCGCGCCGAAAATGCAGTTGAGTGCCTCATGTCTTCCGTCCGTTATTGTGCCAACATTGCGCCCAAGATGCAGTTGAGTGCCACGAGCACCAGCGGCTCGTTTTCAAGCAAGACAAAGGAAATCCCGGTCACGACCACTTACCTAATTCTCCCTCTGCTTGGACTCGTCGCCATAGCCGCCAATCTTGATGCCGCCGAAGCCGTAGGTCTTGCCTTCCGACCCCAAGTTGGCCTGACTTCTCGGTCCTCGGGCCTTGAGATCGGCCTTGAGCCAGCCCAAGACCAGCTCGCCGAGACGGCTGTTGCCGGTGGGGCCGACGGTGCCGTCAATGGACTGGAGCATCTTGTCGGCCTCGTCCCACTCCTTGACGGTGCCGACGTGCATGTGGACGAGGTGGGTGGGCCAGCCGGCCAGGTTGTCGAGGATGTGGGTGGCGTAGACGATTGTGCACTCACGCGTCTCAGTCTCGCGCTTGAGCCAGCCCAGGAACTCGGCCCTGCTCAGGACGTCGAGGTCGACGGTGATCTCGTCGAGGAACAGCACGGTCCAGGGACGCAGCAGGCCCATGGCGAGCTGGACGCGGCGGCGCTCGCCGTCGGACACGGCGTGCATGCGCCAGTTGGTGTCAATGTCGAGCATGGCGACCAGCTCGTCCCTGCGCTCGGGGTAGGCATCGCCGCCGACGGAGCGCAGCAGCTCAATGACGCCAATGTCGTTGCGGACGATGGGGTTGAGGACCCATTCGAGGCCGAGGTAGGTGACGCCCTCGAGCGTCTCCTTGAAGGGGTCGACGCCGCAGATGGAGATGGTGTTGCTCGGGGCGAGGCGCTTGCCGGCGAGCAGACGCAGGAGCGTCGTCTTGCCCGCGCCGTTGGCTCCGATGAGCAGGGTCCGCGAGCGGGGGGGCAGGTCGAGCGTGATGTTGCGGACGCCCGTCGAGTAGTCGGGGAACGTGTACGAGAGGTCGTTGACCTGGACACGGGGGGCTCCGGGCGTGGGCATATTGGCGGCGTGGTGGGAGGGCGATGAGAAAGCGAGAGAATGAGGGCGACGGGAGGCTCGGGCAGTCGGTCGCTGGGCTAGCTAGCCGCTTTATATTCCATGTACTGCTGCTCGGCCTTGAGCGGATCACACCACGGCGATTGAGAGAGTCGACCAACGAGCCGTCGGCGCCGTCCGTCTGACAATTGCTCGGCGTTCGGGATCGCGCAGCGAGGGACGGGGCGCTGCCACAATAGTTTGCTCCGTCTCCCGCAAGTGAGCATCGCAGGGTCCCAGCAGCCCCCTTCAGCGCTTCACCGCCAGCGGTTGACCCCGCCATGTGGGACCCCTGGCAAGCCCCCGCAAGCCCCGCCACTTTACGCCAGTCGCGTCGCGGGCTCGCCAGCGTCCACCACACGCGTCGCATCTTCAAGAGCTTCACGTCACCTTCAAGCTCGGCCGCCCGCGACACGCTGCAGCCCGCCGCCGCCATGGTCACTCTCGACGACGTGTCCGGGATGCTCTCCCAGAAGCTCGAGTAAGGCTCCATCCATCGCCGCATCACGCGGTGCTAACTCTGCCAGCGACGTCCCGCACCAAGAGCGGATGCGAGCTCCATCTTCGTACAAGCCGCTGCCGAGCTTCGCCCTCGACAAGCAGCGCTCCTACAAGCAGCAATATGGCGACATGTACTTCCTGCGCCTCACCAAGATCAAGCCCGCCGTTGACGAGGTGGCCGCGGCCGCGTGGGAGGGCACCACCATAGGCGGCGAGGAGGCCAAGAGGGTCGACCGCGTGCTCGACGTGCGCCAGGGCGAGCTGTGCTGGGTCGCCGGCACCGTCTACATGGACATGTCGCTCAAGCCCAACATCCTCGAGGACGTGTCCAAGGACGTGAGTGCTTTTTCTTTGCGCCTTCATCGTCGAACCGTCGCTGACCCGAGCCCAGCGGTGGATCTCGGCCCCCGTTTCAACTCAAAAGTACTACTCGGACGACGACTCCGATCAGACCATGCTGGAAGATGACTCTGGCCGGATCCGACTGGTCGGCGAACTCCTCAAGGCCATTCCCCTCGTCACGGGCTGCATTGTTGCCGTCATGGGCACTGAGAACAGCAGCGGCGAGTTCGAGATCATCGACATCAAATTCCCCGACCTGCCTCCCCAGCCCGAGCGCTGGACTCTCACCCAACCTGCCGCCGCTAACGGCAACGGCAAGGTCAAGCAAGAGATCAAGAACGAGGACGAAGAAATGACAGACGCTTCGCAGAATTCCGGCAGCAAGATTGCCATTGTTTCCGGGCTGTCCTTCTCGGGGACAGACGCATCTTATACCTTGGAGCTCAACCTCCTCTTGGAGTACTTGCTGGGCGAGTCGCTGGGGCCGCAAGCGCAGGACCAAATCTCACAGATCAGCAGGCTCATCATCGCTGGCAACTCCATCTCCACAGCCGCCGAAGCGAAAGCCGCCGACGACACGGCAAGCAAAAAGGCAAACAAGAAGTACGGCTACGACGCCAGCTCGTACAATGCGCTCCCATCACAGCTTTTTGACGACTTCATCTCGGAGCTTCTCCCTTCCATGCCCGTCACGCTACTCCCAGGCGCTCAGGACCCGGCCAACGCGAGCTACCCCCAGCAGCCCATCCACATGGCTATGTTTCCCGCGGCGAGAGCATTCGGACCAGATCCCTCGAAGTCGCCGTCACAGCCCGGCTGGTTCGACACGGTGACGAATCCGTTCGAGGCCGAGGTGGATGGCTGGAGGCTATTCGGCACCGGCGGCCAGAACGTCGACGACGTCTTCAAGTACATCGACAGCGACGACCGCCTCGGCATGATGGAGGCCATGTGCCGGTGGAGGTGCTGCGCACCAACCGCGCCGGACACGCTATGTACGGTCGACCCCTATCCCTCTGTGTAACGCCGCTGACAGTCTCGCAGGGAGCTACCCTTTCCAGGAAGATGACCCCTTTGTCATGAAGACGTGCCCCCACGTCTACTTTGCCGGCTGCCAACCCGAGTTCGCGACAAAGGTGATACACGGTCCAGACGGCCAGTCCGTACGGCTCATCACGGTACCCTCCTTTGCAGAGACCAAGGAGTTTGCGCTGCTGGATACGGAGACACTGGAGGTTACAAGGGTCAAGATCGAAGCGGCGGTGTAGTTAAAACGGCCATTTAAGCGAGAGGCGTTCCAAGTTGGTAGGCATAATACCCATTAGGCTGCTTGAAAATCTGCATGTGTCGCGGAGAACAGTTATCATTTTCGTCCTTCCATTTAGCTTTCATTGCAGAGACAGACACAAGGGCTCGTCCTTTCCCCATTGTGTCCACCACTAAAGGCCAATAATCCACCCCAGAGAAACGCAGAGAAACGAGCATCCTCAGTTCTCAGTATCTCAATCGTCGCCAATCTCAAAATTCCTGGCCATTATCCTCAAACTCATACCAGCCTGTCTCCAAATGTTTCGTCTGCACATATAACTGGCAGAACTTCTTGACGTACTCGCCTACTGAGTCGAGCGCCTTCTCTGCCTGGTTAGCCTTCAAGGGACGCAAATTCCTGCTGCAGACATCGTTCCACAAATGCTTGCCCCTTCCTTTGGACGACTGCAGGCGCAACATCTCGTAGCGTCGGTCGATGGTGAGGCTGCAGCCTTTTTTCTCAGAGGGACCGTCCATGTAGCGCGTC
This sequence comes from Tolypocladium endophyticum, assembly GCA_024339985.1. NCBI lineage: Eukaryota > Fungi > Ascomycota > Sordariomycetes > Hypocreales > Ophiocordycipitaceae > Tolypocladium > Tolypocladium endophyticum. The sequence goes on from JALHBW010000125.1 coordinate 78,049, forward strand.
ATGAGGTCAACTTTAAGGAGCGGGCAGCGCACGGCGCGCATGGCGTGCAGGACGGGTGAGTCGGCAGCGAAGAAGTCCTCAAAGGTAAAGCAGCCAAAGTCACCGCCCCTGACGTCCCAGAGGGGCGCGACGCGCACAGTCAGGCTGCGAATGTTTGGCGATGGCCCCTTTACGGGTGACGATGGCTTGTCTGATGCCTTGTTCATGGGCTCCTTGGTTGCGAAGACATTGATGGCATCGGCCATGATTTTCATGGTGCCTTTGGAGAAGCGGTTGTGCTCGGCCTCGACGATGATGTGCCGAAACAGATGCAAGTGCTTGTCGACGTCAATGTCAAAGTGCGTCGTCTTGACTCTACCGGACCGGCGTTCCGACGCACCTCCGCAGGTTGCCCCGTCCGCTTCATAGTCAGAGTCGCTATCCCCGTGCTCTTCACCATCATCATAATCGTCAAACTCTGAATCTCCCGACTCTTCCTCGCGGGTATCGATCTGCGCCAGGCGAGCCACGTCCTGGACCGCGGCTACCGGATCTCGAAGGCGGTAGTGGAAGGTGTTCTGTCCGTAGAGAACCGAAAGGGCCTCTCGGTAAAATAGCCGGCAAGTGCCAAGGATGCCAATGGGCATATGGAACGCTACCTCATCTTCTTTCCGGCGCTCAGTTATGCGCTCGCCCCGGCGCTGTCTCTGGCGTCTGTACACGAGGCGCCAATCGCCGTGGACGAGGATTGGCTTGTCCGCGCGGAGTATCATGCCGTAAATCTTTACCCTGATTTCTGCAGGGAGTTTATGCAGCATTGAAAGCTTCGGCTCCGGCTCTGTCGTCGGTTTAACAACCCTCGGCTGGCGTTTCCTCTGCCGCTTAGGTTTATCGCCAGCGCTTTCCCTGGCTTTCTGCTTCTCCTCCTCCTTTGCCTTCCTCTTCTGTTCTCTTTCTTTTCGCTTCGCTTCTCTCGCCTGCTCTCTCTTTTCTTCCCTTGCTTTCTGCTTCGCTTCTTTCTCCAGCTGCTTCCTCGCTACCTCCTCCGGGTCGGGTTCGTCGTTCATGAAATCTGCAATCCTTGGCGGGGAGGACATGTACTTTGGTAGTCCAGCTTCGTCTTTGACTGGCGGCTTCTAGTCCGCGTAGTCGCTGTCGAGGCGCTTTATGTGACCGGGGAAGACGTCTTCGGAAGCAGTAGGGAGGCCCCCCTCATTGATAACGGCAAAGCCGTGTCCCTGTCCTGCTCTCTCATGTTTGCGCTTCTTAGAAGCGCGCTCACCTGTCAACATGAGTTTCCGGGGCCTCTTCCTCGTTTTCGAGCGCTTTGCCTTGCGTTTGGCGTCTGCAATTTGGCCGTCGCCGCGGCGTCCTTCAGTCTCGCATTCAGGGGCAAGCATTTCCTGATCGGGTGTTGGAGAGCTAGGGCCTGCATCTTCGTTTCTGGTGCGTTTGTCTGGGCTCTGGGAGCGTACCGGCGTTGGTACATCAAGGGCGTGATTCTCTTGCTCCAGTCGTACTTCATCCTCGTCGTTGACTCCAACTTCGGAATCTTGTTCTGATTTTATATTACCCTCACGCTTGACTGTTGCTTCCTGAGACTTGTCTTGAGACTGGAGGTCCGTCCCATGTTCTCTCTCCGTATTGGAATCGCTATCAGTTTCATTTTTGTCAAGCCGCATTGGGCATGCGGCGACGGCATCAGCCAGGTCTCTGTCAGTCGAGAGCGACTCTGGCAATGGTGAAACTATGGATAATTCGACCATAGATATGCCATTCTCATTCGTGTCTCCTACGGCTGAAGACTCCCTCAGGGTCTCAGAGTCCCGTTCTGATGCTGAGCCTTGGTGCCTCGGTGGCGGCGAGATTGAGTCTGTGTCTCGTAAAGTTGGCGTCTGATCTCCCGAGGCATCCTTATCTTCTTCCATTGCAGCTTGGGACAGTACTGATGAAGAGTTTTAGTGGTAGAGAGTGTCAACCTGGTTGTCTGCGTCCGATTAAGTTAAAGAATCCTCGTTCCGCCCGAGGATTACTTTCAGGTCTAGTTGAGGAGCCTGATAAAAGAACGAAGAATGAATTGACTGTAGAAGAACTGACGAAGGGAAGCTTTCCGGATTGCTTGAAGTAAGCTCGAAGAGAGGATTGGATGCAAGAGTGAATAATGGAAGGGATGTAAGCGTGATGGGTGGACGGAATGTAAGTGCGAAGTGTGGAAGGATTGAAACAATGACGTGCTGAGAGGATGTAATGGCGAGGTGTGGAAGAGTTGAAACGTCAGGTGTTGAAAGGATGTAATGGTGAGGTGCGGAAGGATGTAATGGTGAGGTGTTGAAAGGATGTAATGATGAGGTACGGAGGGATGTAATTGTGCGGTATGGAAGGATATAATTGTGCGGTGTGGAAGGATGTAATTGTGCGGTGTGGAAAGGATGTAATTGTAAGGTGTGGAAGGGATGTAATTGTAAGGTGTGGAAAGGATGTAAACGTGACGATGGGGAGAGAGAACCGTTTCTTTGGAGGTCGACGATAGCTTCACCTAGCATATCATCTCGTGAGGTGCTGCAATCGCATTGCGCAACTCAGTCATTCTGCCAATGAATCTACGCATTCCAGTGTTGGAAAATAGTCATAAGCTTGGATACGAAATGATGATTCCGTAAAGGCTCGTCAATGTGCTGAAGTGCGCCGTGCCGCCTGTCGGCCAAGGCGGAAGACCAGCTGTGCACCAACGTCTGTCGTCGGCTGCTCTGCCAGTGCTTTAAATGGAATGCCTTGGCCAAGAGTCAGCGATGAGGGCTTCACCACACAATCAAGTGTTACGTTGATGTTCCGTTTCTGGTCTTATTCCTTCTCATTGCCAAAATCAAGACTCTCATCAGCACCTGTGGTCTCAACACGCAGGCAAGCTAAGCATAAGAGTGCCACGACAACTCTCTGGCTCTACAAGTAGTGTCTCACTCCACATCATTGGAAATAAAGCAAGTTTTTCCCCCTCTTCGTAAAAAGTCGCTCAATTCGGACGACAGCTGTGTGGGAGCTGGAGGGCCGCCTGCCGTCGTGGCTAGGCTTTCCCGTGGCTCGTGATGGCTTCCGCCGACACGACACCTTTCGTAGGTGAGCACCATCTTGGCTACTCCCAAAGGCCTTGTGGCAGGGAGACACGCTTTGTGGGGATTGCGCGGTCTGCGTCAAGAATCTGCACCGGAAGTATGTCGTCGGTTTTTTGGGCAATTGCCTGGGCTGGACGGTGTCACGTTCCTTACTCTGTGGTTTGAGAATCTCCAATGGAAGAGTCGTCTAAGGCCACCACACGACGGGCCTCATTGCGCATGGAACCCGAACCTGCCACGGTCGCATGGCACAGTGATCACGAGGTGCAGTACAGGCCTTGGTCCGAAACAAGTAAGCAGCTGATGACCTCCGAACTCGTCTCCGAGTTTCCGAGTGAGCATTGACCTAGCGGCCACCAGCACGATCCTGTACCGATCGCTTCGACATGCTTCGCGAGGCGAGTCGCGAGCACGGCCAGAGGGAGGCCAGCGCGGTCTCGACGCGGACGTTGGTGAGCATGTTTGAGATAAGGGCGAGACACGACGGCGGGCAAGGCCCGAACGCAGCTCAAACGCAGTCAGACACAGATAGAGGCAGACGCACGCGGCCGAGTGATTGGCATGGCCTGAGCTGCGGCGTCGGGCGGACCGCGCTGCTGGTGCGGTGTCGAGGCGCGCGCAATCGCAGGTCGCAAGATTGCGAGATGCCGAGCAAAGTACCGGGTACATGGCGCTATCAGTGCGCCAAAAGTCTCTTCGGGGCAGAGATATCGTTACCCTATACTTTGGGTGCGCTTACCCCATAGCAAGCCATCTTTTACCCTATAACAACGTAATCTGGCACATCAAGCTTCCCAACGCGGCAATGGCATCGACGACGCTGCCGCGCCTGCAGGGGCCCCGTGCGAGTACGTACCGCCCGGGCGCCCCTGCCAGCTTCCGCGAAGCCGAATCTGAGGCAGGAGCGCCCACAACCTCTGCCTTTGCTCGCGAGTCACCACTTGGTCGTCTCCCCACGCGCTCTGCCATCTGCGAATCTGATGCTCGTCATGTCTATGCTGCCGCTCCCGTTGGTCGGCGGTGCCCATCTCGCTCCCCACCGTCCCCATCCATCTCCGCGTCCTCGTCATGCTCGAATGCGACCACCAACGCCAACGCCATCGCCGTGTTTTTATCGTCATCCCCATCGTTATCAGCGACGGCGGCGGCTGCATCACCTGTCAATCATCTGCCTTCACGACGCCCCTCCGCTTTCAGTCATCCATGCCCGCACATGCGAGACTGGCCAGGAGACCCCCAACACTCCTCTCCAAGCGAGGGCGAATTCGGCGCCCCAGACCACATTCGGGTAATGACCGCTAGATAACCAATTCGTCGCCCGTGCAACCAGTTCATCACGACGAGTGACGAGCACTGTGTACCGCGTACCTTTCCAGAGAATTTTCCTTGCGCCAGGGAGTCAAGTCTCCAGCGCGTTCCCACAAAAATCCTCTGGGGCAAAAAAACATCATCATCATACTTGCCCAAGGAAGTCTAGTGGCTGTCATGACGCGGGGGACGTGGCCAAGAACGCTGACCTTGGGCCAAATTAGTAACCCCCAGGAACGGTCCAGAAGACAAGGGGAAGGACAAGCAAAAATTCGTGCAGGCTGGCAGCCGCAGGCCAATGAGGCTGCCAAAATTCTGAGCGGCACCGCCGCGGCGGGATTGGTAGTGCATGAAGAGAGTTTGGCTCCGATTGCGTCGGAGACGCCCGCAGGCTCGTAAACAAAGCTTGCAAGCCGGTGCCCGGCTGGACTGGCCGTCTCACGGATGGCTGTCCATGTTCTCGAACCCGTACAATGTACAGGGCCCCACGACCAAGTCCGACGTACGATGTAGAGTACGATGTACACCCTACATGGCGATGCCGCCCCACCACCAACGCAGCCTGGCGTCGCCTCAATTCTCGATCCATCTCTTCATCTCCACACCATGAGCACCTTTGAGTCCTCACTTCAAACAAGGCGGCCCTGGGGAGGCGGCTTGCGGCGGATACTATGTGTCGATGTACTGGCGGTATCGCACTTGCCAACCGCCATGGCCTGGCCCGCCCCCGGCCAAAGCCAGAAACTATATCAGGTCCTTATCCGCACACCCGCCGCCTTGGTGCCTCTCCTACGACGTGTCGGCTTTCCTTATCAACTCTTGTCTCTGTTTACTTGTTTCAACAACACGGGTGACTCAGACACTACACTGGTTCTTTCTCTTCCTCTAACTGGTATCATCCGCTGAGGTTGCCTCCCCCTGGCTTCCTCCTTCAATCCTCACGCGTTCTCTCGTCCGCTCACCTCGCCGTCTTTCACAATGGGTTCTCTTGGCTATGAGGCAAAGCTCCCCTGGAGCAAGACTCCATGCGTCCAGAGCCCCCAGCTGTCCCGCATCGCTGGCTGGTATGTCGCAAAGGTTCTTGATTCTGCCCTTCGCCAATCTAACAATCGTGACAGCAACGTCTACCTCAAGCTCGATAACCTCCAGCCCAGCGGATCCTTCAAGTCTCGAGGGATCGGGAACCTCATGACCCGGGCTGCCGCCACTGCCACCGGAGATGTTCACTTTTACTGCTCCTCTGGCGGCAACGCAGGCCTTGCCTGTGCCACATCTGCAGTCGCTTTGCGAAAGCCTGCCACCATTGTCATCCCCATGACTACTTCGGATCTCATGAAGAACAAGCTCCTCGATCTTGGCGTTGAAGTCCATCAGACAGGCAAGAATTTGGCCGCCGCCGACGAGTACCTGCGAACCGAGCTTCTGTCAAAGGACCCCAACGGCGTCTACGTCCCCCCTTTCGACCACCCCCACGTGTGGGACGGCGCTTCTTCCATTGTTCCGGAGCTGAGGGACCAGATGGACGTTCCAATGGACGCCATCGTTTGCAGCGTTGGAGGCGGCGGCCTCTTCAACGGCCTGATGCAGGGCATTGAGAGCTTCCCCTGGTCTGGCTCGAAGCCCGAGGTCGTCTGTGTCGAGACAGCAGGCGCCGACAGTCTCAACGCTTCTCTTCGCGCCAACGAGCACATCACCCTCCCCGAGATCACATCGATCGCCACTTCTCTGGGCTGCTCCCGCGTGTCCACCGAGACGTGGAAGTGGGCACAGTACCCCAACACGCACAGCCTGGTCGTCTCCGACGCTGATGCCGCCATCAGCTGTGTCCGCTTCGCCGACGATGCCCGCCACCTCGTCGAGGTCTCTTGCGGAGCCGCGCTGGCCACAGTCTATCGGGGCGATCTACGAGAAAGCCTTGGCCGAGGGCTGACCGACGACGAGTGGGCCCAGAAGAACATCGTAATTATCGTCTGCGGTGGTTCTGGCGTAACCCTGGGCATCCTTGACCAATACCGGACGGAGTATGGACACCAGACGGCCATCAAGGTCTAACAGCATGGAGAGATCCACATATGATTTACGAGCGGTTGTCTTTCATGCGCAGCATTGACATTTTGACATTTCTTCCGCACTTTGAATAAGAGCTTAATGAGAAGAATTACGAGACGGGACCTTTGGACGTGTTCTTTGATGCCCTAGTCTGCCGACTGCCGAGGCGGCGCATCTGCCCACATCATGCTGTGCTACAGAAACTCCCTGCACCAGGCTCCAGACGGCCACGACGACAATCTCTCGGATCAGAAATTCAGATCTGATGATGGTCGACGCTCGCTGATTGGCTCCGTTGTAAAAGAGATTGGTCTTGATCGCATTGCGGCGACAAGGGCTCGCCGGAGATCGGATGTGGCTGCAACATTCGGGACGGAACGGAGTACGCCAAAGGAGGGGAAGCTATACAAATGACCAAATTCGAGAGCGACATTGACGTTACAGGAGGCGTTGAATAATGGAGTTGATTTTTTTTAGAACAAAAGCGGCAATGAAGGCATGTGGCATGCCTGTCTGTTGAGCCTTGGTTATGACATGCTGCTGTGGAGGAACCTATTACATGAGCCACGAAGAGCGAGACACGGAAGACACTAGACTAGAAGACGCCCAGAAATAAAATAAATGTGCTTCTGTTCTACTTTCCTCGGAAGAGCAGGACTATTCTCATCGCAATCGATCAGCTTGAAGCCGCAGTCGACCCCACGGGGAAGCTTTGAGCTAGGCGGGCGGCTTCGGGACATGTGGCTCTCGTGCACCCTCGAGCCAGATTGGAGACACGATCTCGTGACCATGGCCACTTGTACTCGTCGACGGGCTGGGAGACAAGTCACTGTACATGCGGTACATGTATGGGATAGAGGGTACGAGAGCGCGGTGGTGGGTGCGTACGCCGCGGTCCGCCTGGACGGCCCCACGGGGTCCTCCGATGGGCGGCTACCGGGGCGGCGGGGCCCGGGTGTATACTGAGCACACGGTGATGACAAGGGCAATAACAAGGGCACCGCTCCATGAGCTGTGGGCGTTGAGGAGAGCGCAGTGACGGTGCTGGCCGCGGTGCTGACGGGCGGCAGCGGGAGTGAAAGCAGGACGTGGACGTGCCATGTGGCCAGGACAGCAGCGAGGGCATCGCGGACCAACGAAGGAGTGGCATCAAGTCATTATTCATCAAGCCTGCCGCGAATCCTCCGCCACCTCGCCTGCCTCCTGAGACGCCCGACCCGTCGTCGGTCCATTGTCCCTTGGTCAAACCGCCCTCGCTCTGCCCTTGGCGCTCTTGCTGCTCTTGCCGGCACCCCCGCGTGCCTTGGCCTGCCGCTCCTCGACGAACACCTCCATCAGCTGCTGCAGGTCCGGGTTCTTGCGCGCGAGGAGGAGCACGTCAGCGGTGGTGACGGTGGCGCGGCCGGCGTGATGGGAGAAGCTTTCGAGGTCGATGGCGACGTTTTCTAGGTTTCGAGCGTTGGCTTGGTGTTCTGGATGCCCTGCTCCGCTCTTCACCACCCACCCTGCCGCTTCACCCGTGGTAGGGAGGTGGGCGCGCACAAGTGAGACGGCGTGAGCCGGCAATGGGAGAAGGGGGGAGGGGAGGGGCGGACGCACCGATCTGTGTCCATGCGAGCTCCGTCAGGGCGCCGATGAACTGCGGCGTGGCGTTGATGTTGCGCCGCATGCTCTCCTCGTCGACGATCTGCCCGATGGCGAACCACAGGGCCGACTTGAGGCGCTGTCTGTTTGTCAGCGCGCGTGCGTCATTGCGTCTGGCGGGATGGGGTGAGGGCGGTGCGGTACCTCTCGGTCGTCTTCGCCGGTCGTGTCTGCCATTGAGAGTGAGATGACGGGGTCGAGTGAGCTGCGAGGTGAGGTGTGGGTGAGTGAGTCGCGTTTCAATGTACGCGTCGCGGGGCAGCGGGGCAGCGCTTCAGAGCCGAGCGGCAACGTCAACTACAACTCCCCCGAAGCTTCACACTGACACTTGTCGCTTTCGCTAAACCGTTGGAACCTTGAAAAGGGTCTTAATTTCTCTTATGTACTATCCAGAAGCCGGTGCGACCTTTGGATTACCCAGCTTATACAACCCCACGCGGGGCGTCGACTTCGTCACATCGTCACATCCACGCTCTAGTTAGTCTCCTACTCCCTATATACATGGGACCCATCTACACTTGGGCGCGATTCCGTCTCCGCCCCTTTGCCGGCGTCGCAGGCGTCGTCGTAGCCGTCGTCGTAGGTGGCGGCGGCGGAGGAACAACCTCCTTCTTGGTGTACACAGAGAGCCTGTTCCCGGCGCCGCAGAACTCGAGAGCGCTGCCGCCGCACAACATCCCGCACTCCTTCTGCGGCGCGAGGGCGCTCGACGCATCGAGCTTGTTCCCGCAGTAGCACTCGCGTCCGTACTCGGTGCCAAAGTACTTGTAGTCCTTGCAGAAGTCGGCGCACTGCGCGTTGGTCATGGAGTCGGCAGCCGTGGCCTTGTCCGCCAGCGCGCGCGTCCCGTTGCCCTCGGTCTGGCAGCCGACAAGGACGTAGTTGCCCACGGCCGCCGGCTGCTCGGGCTGGCCGCCCGTGGCATTGGGGTTCATGTACAGCTCGAGGCGGCCGCCGGCGCCGCAGTACTGGTAGCGGTCACCGGCGCAGGGCATGTTGCAGTCGGCCAGGGGCGCCGTGGCGCTGCTGTCGGCGAGGAAGCTGCCGCAGTAACATTCATCACCGTACTCGGTTCCGAAGTACTTGTAGTCCCTACAGAAGGAGCCGCACGCGTCGTTGGTCATGTTGGGGGCTGACGTCGCCTTCTGTTCAAGCGCGCGCGCGCCGTTGCCCTCGCTCCAGCAGCCCACGAGCGTGTATGGGGAGATGGTGGGCTTGTGGATGAGGGTGGCAGTCGGCGTTGGCGTCACGGGCGCACTGGTCGTCGAGTAGAGCTCGATGCGGTTGCCAGCGCCGCAGAACTCGCTGGCGTCGCCGCCGCAGGCCATGTTGCAATCGGCCAGGGGGGCGGCTCCGCTGCTCGCGGCCAGAGTGTTGCCGCAGTAGCCTATCTTCAGTCAATCCAGTGCATTCGCAGAAAGGTAAATCATGCTTTGTCGACAGAAACTCACATTCGCGGCCGTACTCGGTGCCCCAGTAAACGTAGGCACTGCAGTAGTTCATACACTTCTCAAGCGTCATCGTATCGTTTGCAAAAGAGATTCCATCCAGGGCGCGGGCGTTCTTGCCCTCCGTCCAGCAAGACACCATCGTGTAGCCGCCGACAGCATCACGGTGATGCAGCGTAGCTGTCGGGCTCGTCGTTGAGGTCGTAGCAGTGGTGGTGGTGTTGACGCCCTGGGTCGTGGTAGTGGTAGTAGTGGTGCTGGTGGTTGGCCCAGTAGGTCCTGTCGTCGACGATGATGTCGACGTCGTGGATGTCGTGGATGTGTTGACGGGCGGGCCGACTGCATCGCACGCTGCAGGATTGTCAAATGCCTGGCACGTACCGCCGACACCGGTTAGGCTCTTGAAGCCGTCTGTCTGAGCGCCGGCCGTGACGTCGACGTGTGACTCGTATACCATTCCGCCATCGACGGTGTAGTTGGAGGTAAAGAGGGTGTATTTGCCGACGCAGGCGCCCTTCTGGAGATCGATTGTCGAGTTGTTCAGCCGCGGCACGGGGCTAGTAGCCTGAGGAGTCTTGTACCAGATGGTTGCCTTGGCCCCCTTGCTTGCGACATCGTTGCGAACGGCCGCTGCCAGGGTGACGGCGCCGTTATTGCCTGTCACGCAGCTCTGCGGGCTCTGGAAGACGATGTCGTCCTGCAGAGGATACGTCTTCCCGTTGTTATCATACACCTTGCTCGTGCCGTCGGCGTTGTTGACGGTGACGGTAAAGGACGAGATGCCCGAAGCGGCTGGAATGGTCGCCTGGATGGGGTAGAAGGCGAATGTGTCGTCGAAACCTTGACCGACGCCCTGGATGGTGCTGGTGATTGTGCAAGAGCTGGAGCCGCAGTCGGAGCCCCCGTTGCGATTCTTGTACGTGACGATGACGCTCTTGATGCTATCTTTGGCCAGGCCGGTGGTCTTGACACGGATGAAGCCGGTGAGCGAGAGCGCGGCGCCGCCATTGACCAGGGTGAGCTGAAGATTCACGGGCTTGACAGTGTAAGGCACTATGGGATCCGATAGCGTAACACCGGGAGGTACAGCGTCGATCATCTTCTGCAAAACCACCTTGCAAACGTCCTGGAACTTGGCCGGGTCCGCAAGAGCCGTCATGGTCTTGTTGCCGTCCGAGTTGAAGACCTTGAAGTCGGAGTGCTTGTTGATCTTGACCGACGGACCGACGACGAGCGGGTTCGTGGTATTCCCCGAGAGATACTCGGTCACGACCTTGTTGTCGAAGACGGCGACGGTCGAGTCGAGCCCGGCCTCGCCATTCTTGTTGTCACCCGGAGGCATCAGCTCCGGGAACTCCTCTTGGTGGACACCGCCGAGGGTATGACCGCAGGCCGTGACTTGGATCATCTCCTCGTTGGTGAAGCCCATGCGTTCAAACTGCTGCTGGAACGTGTAGACAGAGTTCTGGGGCTGGGGCACACCGGTGTTGCCCGCTTCCGTGGCGTCTATGCGGCCAGCAGAGACGGGCACGACGGGGCCGCCGCAGGACCGAACGGACATGTACACGCCCAGGGCGAGGAGGTCCGACAGGCTGGACTTGGGGGACATGAAGGGGGCCATGAACAACAGCGTCGTCTTGTGCCCGGGTCCCGTGTTCTCGCCATCGTTCAGCTCGTACTGCAGCGAGGCGTCAAGGCCGCCGGTGTGGAAGAAGGTGTTGCGCGTGGACATGTCGTGGAATGGAGTCCGGAGCCATTCGGCGGCGTTCTGCCTGCCAGGACCCGAGGCTTCGTTGTTGCATGGACTCACCGTGTCGGCGAATTTGCGGGCGCGGAACGAGAAGAGCTGGTACATGATCTCCTCAAGCTCATCGAGGTTAGACGGCCAGGTCGGGTCGGCCAGCGCATGGCCGGCGAGGCCCAAGAGGGCCAGCAGCACCGAGGAGGACCGCATGTTGGTCTTCTCACACTCGACTACCCTATTTCCGCGAGGACTAGGTGACGGCCTCTTGTTATAAGAGCATCTAATGGCGATGTTCGCAACGAAGATCGTCAAGAGCGATTGCTCACCAGGTACGGCCCTCGTCACAACAACGCGCGAGTGGAGCGAAGAGCCCGTCCAAGGCGATGCACATGGAGGACCTAATGGGAATTTATCGTAAGAGAAAGACAGAAATCGGACCACGCAACCAAGGCGGGCGTGAGGCCCGGAGGAGCTGCATATCGTTGATGACCCAGCCGCACGCTTGCCCCGAGGCACCGCATCGCATCCGTTGCTCGCTCAGGGCCCCGGCGCAAGCAGATACCACCAAGGGCCCAGGCTGCAGCCCAACCGAAGCCAGCCCCGGCCGGGGTTTTGTGGTTGCATCGGAAGCAAAATCTGTGCATTGGCTCGTGGACAATGGAGGCATAGCATGGATGGGGTAACGGTTGTGCGCTGGCGCTTCGTATTTTTGGCAGACTCGCAGTATTTCCAGGGACAATTTATGCATGGGTCGACGACGCTGACATCGCATTGGCTGCACGGTGGATGTGGAGGCTGCTCAGCTGCATCTCTAGAACTTCTGCAGCTGGCCTTTCTCAGTGAGTCTTGTGAAGCTCAGTTGCATCTTTGATTCTCTTTCTTTGCTCCTCGACCTTTCAGACGAACTTTGCAGCCCCTTCCAATGCCTGTATGCGTAGCATGGCCTGTCCATGGCCTGGTATAGATTGCGCATCAATAGCCGCTTCGGGCCGCGTCGGCAGGTCCGTTGTCAATACCTGCGGCCAAGCTTTAAGCGAAATAGGGAAGCTCGCCGAGCTGCGGCATTGTTCATCCGCACGACGCGAGAACCTACGTTGGTCCACGGACATCTAGGCTCAGTGCGTCGGAGTGCCACGGCTGGGACCGTTTTGCGAATGACCCGGACTTCGGTGCCAAGGGGCGCCCGTTCGAGCGGCTTCGTGGCACCTGGCCGTCGGTTCGCTGCTCGGAGGGTGCGGCGATGCGACTTCAGCGCACGGCTCACGTTTTTGTGGACAGTCGGAGGGTTTGTTGCCACCTCCCTTCTAGCGAGCGTGTCGGCTGCTTCATCCTCAACTCTGCAGCGGCACTGCTGGTGGACCTGAACATTGTCATCGACTGCCAACTCGTGGGCCATCGGGTCCAGCTCCCCCTTCACCAGCCTTGAAGCCCCCTCGCAGGCCAGCCGCCATCTTCGTTGTTCTCAAGTTTCCATTCCAAATCAGTTTCCCCTGAAGAGATTTCTCACTCGCCCAGCCAGAGCGACATGTTGACAATGCCGTATTCGGCCAATCACGCACGCTGCATTTGATGTCCTGCAGCTCAGCCGCCGATACGAAGCAGCCAACTCACGACGTCGCCGGCTAACGCTGCCGAGCTCCACCGAAGGAAGACGATGCGATACTGCGCGGTGCTGTGCCATGTCGCACAGCAATCGTTCTCGACTTTCCGTGCGGAAAAGCAGGCGGCAACGAGCCAAACACGTTCGCCGCTGTGCTTTTGCCGTCCCGGATCCATCCCTTGTTGAAAGAGGAGATGCTAGCGGACGCCGGCCCGTTGCGCGAGAGAGGCTGATTCCCCACGCCCCACCGGCCAGCCTCTAACGTTACCGGGGCCAGGCTTGAACCCTGCCTGTCCTTCTGCAACAGCGACGGTGAGGCGTGGTCTGAAGACCGCAGCATGCGCGCATTTGAGCAGACAATCGAGCAAGTCCCCTTTCCCGTCATGAATTCCCCACCCGTTCGATAGGTCGTGCATCGGCCGAAGGGGTCAATGTCTCATGTTAGACAATGAAGCCTAGGCGAGTTCCGATCGCGCCTCATGCCAGGTTTACTGTCGTCATCGAGCCGCGACTTTGCCGAGACAATGCATTGTTCTGTTCCGTGCCACTCGCACGTTGTGCTGGCTGAGAATGTGTCTTATCCCACGTGCCGCAAGTAAGTCTCTGCAACGCTGCAATTGTGGGACAGCGCTCGTGGCAACCTTGTTTATTATTAGCGACTCGACAACCGTGTCGCAACATGACCTCACGGAGCCCATCGCAAGAACTCCGTCCTTTCCCGGTCTGAGTGGGGAGGTCAAGCAGCGGCTGCAACGGGCAAGACGGCGAATACGGCAATAGAGTTGTGTTATCAAGACAGCGGAGCCCAGCTTACGGTAGTGCATCGGACGAATTAAGTTATACATGCACGTTGGGTCTGACTTTTCCACCGACCAATGAGAACTTACAGGTTGACCATTCTCCTCGCCACGACATCGACTAGCTCACCACGGACGGATGCTGCCTAGTATGGGGAGGCTATAACGGCGGAGTCTAGTCTTGGTGTTGGTTCTGTCATAGGGCATCGAAGACGTTGGCCATGCACGTTGGTTCGACATCGTCACTGAGCAAAAGCACCTTGCAGTCCAATGCTGCCATAGGAAGGTCATAGCGATAGAGCCCGCAAGCCGGGCAGACACATTAATGTATATAAACCGCACGCGGCGGGTATTATAAATCTATTTCATATTTCAGGCTCCTACTCTTTCTTTCTCTCTGCCTCAACACACAGCCTACAGAGATTGATTCAAGGGAGGTTCTCAGTCTAACCCTTCGCACGATGAACCATCGACTTTACTACCAACGGATGGACTTTGTCAAGTCCATCCTCCAACTAAATAATTTAAAAGTACTATGTTGTTTGTCATATTCTCTGACAGTACTTTGTTAACGGGAATCTAGGCCAGGAGTATCGAACCCGTCGAATTTGAAGAGAACAGCCCATTTCCCTACAATAACTTCATCTATCTTGTTACTCTTGCGTCACCAACAACCACCACGACAACGATCAAGTCTTTCCAGGCTAATGTATGTCAGCCGGGGACTGTGCCATTCCCAGCAAATTCCACGTCTCTTATTGTGCGACTGGCGAACTCCGATCCACGAACTGGGATAAATAACGCCACCCGTGTTGAAAATGAAATTGCTTTCATGGCGCTTGTCCGACAGGCACTTGCGGAGTCCAAGTACAGTCACATTGTCCCAGAAGTATACGCTTGGGCCAGCACATCCAGCGGTCAGGGGTTCAGTATACAACGATACATGCGGGGGACTATGCCCTACAGAACTTTTGATGATCTCACTCTACGGGATAAATCGATTGTGCTTGGGCAACTGGCCGATATCCTAGCCCGACTCCAAAAATTCAAGATTCCTACTACGGTAGACAAGTTCGGCGGGCTTACGTTTGACGAAGATGGGAACATTGTCAGCGCGCAGATGACTCTATGCAAGGGAACGCCTTGTACCTCTTACAAGGATTTTATAAGCGCCATGTTCAAAGACAAGCTTCAGGAGGCGGACGAGAACCCTGTGATCCAAGGTTGGACGGCAAAAGGGGTAAGAGCGAAACTCGACAAGTTTATCGACAATCGACTTGAAGAGCTCTTGAAGAACTGTCAGGACCGGAAAGTTCTTGTCCATGCCGACCTCAGTAAGTTCCTCCTATATATGAATGCGGCATTACGCTATTCATTCGGGTCTAATACCAGTGCCATATAGCAACTGGGAACCTACTCTTCGATGCCACTAGCCTTAAGGTGACGGCGCTTCTAGATTTCGACTTTTCGTACGTCGGCACGATCGTAGATGAGTTTATGGGATTCTCCTTCGGAAACATACCGGGCGGCAAATTACCCGGACCGTACGCAAGCGCATCTCAACTCCACCTTCGCAATGCGATGCTCGCCGGCTTTACGGGTACGGCTCCGGTTGCGGACTGGCCAGAGGTCCAATGGGACGTGGCAAAAGCATGGGACGAAGAGCTTGCCCGGGCTGGTGCTGCAAGGCCTCACACAATCTCACTGTTCAAGGAGATTGCGGGTATTTACTGGCTTCAGGATCAGTTGAGTCCCTTTGAGTTAGATAGCCCGATTATGAGGGAGCGGAAGACTGCAGAGCAGCTTCAGATGGCTCGCGATAATAGGGAAAGCCTGATTGTGAGGTTCTTAGAAAGTATGAGCACACCTTAGTTGAAGAGGTTGAGATCAGAGCTCTAATTCAATCCCTTTTTACGACCCAATTTGGCCCATGAATCAACTTGGGCCAACCCTGGCTTGCCTGGTTACAACCAGGGCCCCATTTTCCGAACAACACTACCGATGGCGGGGTCGCAGAGGCTACTAGTCCACACGGCTTGGACTCGGCACTTGCCTAGCGTCATGTTGGTGGTGTATACGAGTATGACCGATTGTCCTGTACGTAAGGTAGCTTTCGTGAACTTCTTGATACATCTACACGGCCAGGTGACCAAAGGCTCACGCTGGAGCTGAGGAGCCCTGCCCACAGCTAGCTGATGGCGGCTTCGTTCGAGACGCAGGCTCGGTGCAATGGCCCTCCGTTCAGATCGACGGGTGGCGCTCAGCTCAGGAAAAAAAAACCGACTAAAACCGTGCCCTGGATCCTGATTGACGGGGCACGACTAATCCTAGTGGTGCAGAGCATCGCGCGTGATGCCCAGTTTCCGCTGGGGAAGAAAACAGGGTCGTGATCCAGCCACAGCAGCGCCGCCCACTGTGGCTGTGAGTGTGGGCAAACTCTCAGCCCCAGCCAATGAAGTCCAGCATTGTGGAAGAGACCGCCTCCACATTGACGACATGACGTCCCCACCAGCCACACTGTTCGTCGTCATCTTTCCCACTTCTTTCTTTTAAGAAGCTTTGCATGTGGCCGCGCCGCCTGCGGCTGGCTGCTTTCGAGATGATTGCTTGCCCGTAGCGCAGAGCCTGTACCGAGGCGTAAGGCAGACGTAATGCATCCACCTGCCGGTATTTAAAAAATTAGTTCGCCGATGCGCTCGATCGTGGGCTGGAGCTCCTGCGTCCCCCACACCGTAAAGTTCGTCTCGACCGATATCGAGTCCGCGTCCTCGAGCTTGACTACTCGTTCTCCTTCTTCCCCTCATCCTCATCATCAATTCTATTCTCGTCGCCGTCTCTATTCTGATCCTCATCTTCAATTCCACCCTCACTCCACGAGTACTCCACGAGTACCCGATCGTTCACCCCACCGCACGCTCTTCACAGCCTCAACTCAACAGCTGTGACTATGGGTGCTGCCGGAGGCTTTGCCCTCAAATTCCTCCAATGGGGGGTGCGCGGTATCCAGTTCTGCTGCGCTGCCATCGTTCTCGGCATCTATTCTTACTTCCTCGCCACGCTGCATAACCACAGCTTGCCCATCTCCAACACCGTGAGGGCCGTCGAGGGCATCTCGGGCGCTGCCGTGCTGTACACCATCATTGGCTTGCTGCTGCTCTGCTGTGTTGCCGGCTTCGCCCTCACGTCCTTGATTGCAATCATCCTCGACGTGTGCTTCATCGGCGGCTTCATATACATTGCCGTTGCAAACAAAAACGGCGCAGGTTCGTGCAATGGCGTCCTCGATACTCCGTATGGCATTGGCCAGTCGTCGGCGGGGGTCACGGGCTCGAGTGGCTTCACAGCGCTGCCGAGCTTCCGCACCGCGTGCCGACTGCAGACTGCCGCTTTTGCCGTCTCCATCGTCGCCATGTAGGCCGACCCCCTTCTGAAACCTTCTTGCCAGCATACTGACTTTTTCCAGTTTCTTCTTCATCTTCTCCATCCTTGTGGAAATCGCCCTCGTCCGCCACCATCGCAAAGAAAAGCGCTTCGGTCCCGGGCCGGACAACAACTACACCTCGGGCTACGGCTCCCAGCGCCGCCGCGAGGGCTTCCTTGGCCGCTTCGGTCGTAAGCGCAAGGGCAAACCCGTCGACGACGTCGACGCCCTTCCCGAGCACACTCTCCCCGGACAGCTCGCCGGTGATCGCCAGAGCTACGGCACCGAGACCACTGCCGTGCCGCACGACCACTCGGTTGCAGGTGCCGGCCGCGGCTCCACCCAGGACTACGTGAAGCCCGAGGCCGGCTACGGGTACCAGCAGGGTGGATACCAGCAAGACGGCTACCAGCAGGGCGGCTTTGTTCAACAGCCGGCTCATGGCGGCGGCTGGCATACCGCGCCTCAGGTGGCTGAGGCGCCTGGCAACTACCGCTACAGCGACGGTGTTTACGACCGGCCTTGAGCGCGAAGCAATGTGGCACATTAAGGTTTAGTCGTTTTGTTATGTGCGATGGAAATGGCGTGTTCGATACGAGCCGGTGGACCTGGAAATCGAACAATGATACCCCCCGGCCTCTTGTGACGAGAGACCTGGCAGAAAGCCGTCCCTTCGCTAGGTTTTGCCCCGAAATTGGGTATTGTCTTGACTTGTATATGCCATTTGTTTGAGGCATGAGAGGCGCCGTGGCGCCAGTAATATCTAATATCTTAATACGGCATCACTCGTGGAACTCTCAGTGCATCTGTGATTCGGACTGCACGCTTCACGTGCTGCATTCCCACACTTCGCTGGGTTTCCAATAGCTCGACCTCGAATTGTCTCTTCTGGGCCTCCGCTTTGGCATCATGCCCACCCCTCTACGTGATCCATCTCGCTCATGCCATCGTCTCCACCCGCCTCCCCCCAATTCACATCCAGCTTCTCCAGCTCCCGCGTGAAAAAGTCCCGCTCCTCGCGCATTGCCGCCCGAATCTCGGCTGCGATCTGGTCCGAGTACCGCCGCACGTTGCGCCAGTGCGTTAGGTTCCGTAGAGCCTGCTCTAGCGGCAGCGCGCCCTCCACCTCGGCGTCCACGTCGCTGCCCGCCAGCCACTCGTCGCGCAGCTCCGGCCGGCAATGCAGGTACACGGCCGTGATGACGCGCATGTTGCTCTGCCGCCACTTGCGCCCGCAGTATGGCACCTGGTTCTTGAAGAGCTTCAGCGTGTACAGCCGCAGCTCCTCCTGTGGCACCCGCAGGGACTTGCGCAGGATCTGTGACGACTTGTACTGCACGAGCAGCAGGTTGCGGTGCGCCTTATTCTTGCATATCTTCTGCATGACCCGCAGGTAATTGATGAGCGAGAAGAAGTTGCGCCGCGAAAAGTCGGTGATTGGCTCTGCTGGGAGAGGGTTGACGGGGTACCCGAGCTCGTCCACTTCGGGCCTCGTGGAAGCCTGCCCGTCGCTTCCGGTGTCTCCATCTTCCTCCATCTCGCCTTCAACTTGTGGCCCTGCTTGATCAGGTGACCGCCGTCTCTTGATGGGAGGCGGTGCCGCGCTGTCATCGCTCTCCTCGCCCTCTGCTGGCTCGCCGTCCTCGTTTATCTTCTCGACATTCACCTCATCCTCTTCGTCTTCGTGCTCGAGATCGCTTTCCACTCGGTCCTTGAACTTGGAGCGCAAGTTGCAGAATTGGAAGAAGCTTCCCAGGTTAGCTTGTGCCATTTCCGCAAAGGGCCGTCCTGGCTCACCTGTTCTCGACACGATCCATCTTGCTGTCCACCACCTGTTGAATGTCCTGGTGCGCAAAGAGCTTTAGGACAAGTGGTATATAGTTTGAGTCTAGCAAAAGCTGCGTGAAATACTCAAACTTTAGCACATCTGGAGAGATGTCGTCAGCACCAATATAAACCGCATCGCCGGGCACGACTCACGGGATATTCTCAGCCACTTCAGCAGCAGAAGCAAAATGCCCGTCATGGCCTTGGATGTAATCTCCCGCGTCCTCGCCGCGTCAATCTCCTCGGGAGACGGCTCTGGCTCCTCTGTGTGAGGAATTTGCCCAGCCATTTCCGGCTGCTTTTGAGCGGCAGGGCCACCATTCGCGCCGGGATTGTTACCCCTGGCCATCCCACCAGGAGCATGCGCTGCCTGTTGCGTCACTATTGCAGTAACATTGACCAAAATTGGCCGCAACAACACGATGACCAGCGACTGCAGATGAGGCAGGGACTCTCGCTAGCAACGACGGATGTCAGATGGGCATTCGGATTCAGCAGCAACAGAGAACTTACGTAGAACCTCTCTACAGCCACCAGCCTCTGCTTATCCCTGTCGGTGAGTTGGTCAGGGTTTGGACCAAAGTCCACCTCTTCCTCGGCAGGAGGAGACAAAGCGCTTCTCCTTTCCTCGGCCTTGAGCTCCTTCAGCACCTCTTTCTCTTCGAGTGTCAGCTCATCAAGACTGAGGCCGTCAATTTCATCATCATCTGATGGGTTCCAGCCGCGCTCATACTTGAGGAACCGCTCGCGCTCGTCCCACAGTTGGCGCGTCGCACGAGACATCCTGACGCGGGATGAGAAGAGTTCTCCAGCTTCGAGGATGGAGGCTGGAATGTCGCTGCCTTCCCACCTCCGACTGACTAGGGCGTCATGCAGACCAGCCATGCCTTTACCCCCAGCACTGTTACTGGTAGCATCGAGCGGAGGGTACATGAAAGGGAAATTTTGATTCGTCTGGTAATTTTGCTTCTTCCCCCCCTTGCCTCCAACTCCAGGCGATGGAGGTGGCGACGGAGCAGGTGTGGCGATGTGAACTGGTTGGTGAAGGATAGAAGCACCGCTGCTTTGAGCGTGTGCCTGCGTCTGGATTATGCCATTCGATCCGTTGCTTCTGGACGACACGAGTGGCAAGGGAGGGAGGAGCGAGGAATTGTCTGCCTCGAGGGGTATCACTGGTTGAGGAGGAATGTATGCCGGGTATTTGGATGTGATTTCCTGACGAAACACGTGGTAGTCCAAAGGTGACGAAGTGATTGTTTCCTTATCCTGATCATCGTTCGTCATCTCGCTAGTAGCTTTTTTAAGCTTCTCGAGGTCTTCGGTTCCACCAAAAACGAGCAAGATTGATTTCCAGAAAAGCAAGAAGATCTACTTCGGTCAGCTTACGGTTCCGTTGTCAGTTTGGAGTTGGCCCGACCCACCTGCGTGTGAGGCATGGTGTTTTGTTCATCCCATCGAAGCTTCGACGTTGCTGTGAGCATGAAGTCGACAAGTGAAGGATTGAGCTCGACTTTTTTCGGATTAGCATCGACAAACAGTAAGGCGCATTGAGCCAAAAGACGTACGTAGCTTTTTGTATGAAGACGACATGTCCTCTGGGTCACTGAGCGTCTCCTGGATGGCAATGTACATTATGGTCATAAGGTTCATGAGCTCGTCCTGAGCCTCCTGGGGGCTGGCCTGCTGCTGGGTATCGCCGGACCTGTTGTTGTCAGCTCCAGCTCCTACGCCTTCTTGCCCGCAGCGAAACATACCAATGCACCTCGAAGCAATTCCGCAGCGCTTCCCAAATGACAGGCAGGCCCTCGAGCGACGTCAAGCACTCCACGCCTGCCTTGATTGCCTGCAGTTGCGGGATGCTGGCAATGGATCTGCTATCGCCGTTCGTTGCATTTGGCATCGCCGTGTCACCCCACCGCCCCAGCACCAGGTACACGAGCTTCCCGATCGACGCCGATCGCAGCGCGGCGTCATTGGACTGCACACCCGCTATGGCTGCCTGCACGAACCGCGCGCGGGTGTCATTGTCGGCATCCTCCCACGCGTTGCTGCCGCCCGACTCGTGGTTCCAGTGCCACTCGAAAGCCTTCTGCGCCGCGTTGAGCCGAACCCATTGCCAGAACTGGTACACGAACCACTCGTCAATCTCTTCGGCGTGAGGGCCCATGTCCGCGTAGACGAAGTCGTAGGCCACGGGCTCGGCGCGATTAGCCTCGGCGACGATACGACGCAGCTGAAGCAAGGAAAGCGAGTCGGTCGGCGCGGGAGGCTGCATCTGCTGCTGCATCTGCTGTTGCTGCATATGTTGCTGCTGCTGGTATTGCTGCTGCTGCGGCCTGCCTCTGCCCTGTGATGGAGGGCTGGGCTGAAGGGCGTTCCGCGGAAGGCCAGGTCGCGTCGGCGGCACCGGGACTGGAGGAGGATTCTCAAGTTGTTGCTGCTGCTCGGCGCCCAGCCCGATGCCTTCCGCCACGTTCCCCCTATCGGGCACGTCTGTTCTCGGCTTGAGGGGCTCGGCGCCATCCTGCGTCGCCCCCGAGGACCACAAGTTGTTCATGCTGTCGGTGCCTGGCTTCGGTCGGGCAGTGGGATTTCGGTCCGCCGTGGCACATCCTGAGCTTCGCCAAGGTCGATCCTCCGGAGCTCGCTTGCTTCACTCCATAGATGCTCTCACGACTCAAAGCGTGCTTGCGTCTGACGCGGTCATGTCCCGCGCTGCTGGGCAGTCGTCGCGTGTCGATGGCAGTTTGTAGAGGTCCGTGTTCGGTTGCGAAGCTCCGATGCAATTGGCGGCTTTGAACGTCGCTCCCCATTGGCTGACTGCCCTGGAGAGCTGTTAGCGGCACAGCAGCACGAGAGCCCATGAAGACCAAGAACGAGCTGATCCAGATTTTAATCTCTATTCAACTACAGCAGATCATTTATTGATTTGCCGCTGGCTTCAATATTCATAATTGTCCTGTGATCAACCATCGTCATCCGACCCAGCAGTCTCCCCTTCCTTGGCCCCCGTTTTCTTCTCTTTATCCTTGGCTCTCTTTCTCAACTTCTTAAGCCTATTCAACCTCTTTTTCTTGTCCCTGAGATGCTCTTCCTTGTCCACTTGTTTCTTCATCGCCGCTTCCTCCTGCGCGTTCTTCGCCCTCTCTTTGGTGCGCCGCGCGATCCGTGTCTTCTTCCCCAGCCGCTTCCTCTTGCGCGTGTCTGGAGCTTCGGCAATCATGCCCGACTCCGTGCATTCGCTTCCCACCTTAGCCTTTCTTTTGGTGGTAATTATCGAGGTCACTTTCCACGGCATTTCGAGGCCCCATCTCCTCCAGCGTGACCGGTCCAGGACCTCCTCGCCGCTCACTGCGGCAAATTCATATTGCCGCTTCAACTCTTCGGTGACCTGGTTGGCAAGGAAAAATGAGCACGGACGCTTTGCGATGAATCCACCCTGGCCTTGCGCATCATTTTCGTTTTCCAGGACAACTTTTGGAGCTGCTGTTGCAGAGCTGAACAGTCGAAACTCAAACACGCCCAGTTCCTCGTCATCGTTGTTGGCATTGCGGGTTTCAACGCCATCGTGTGTGCTGTCTAGCTTTTCCGCATCAGGTTTCCCAGTCCTAGGTCGAGATTTCTCAGCAGCCCGGTCCACTGGCTCGACCCTGGTTTCATCGATCCCGAGAGACTTGGCAATTTGCGCATTCAATCGTGCCTGCAAGTCTGCATCGATAGCACCGTCCCCGTCATCGCTCAGATCCGAGCTATCCGAGTCTCTGAGGTCTTCCCGACGAACTCTGCACCGGTGTCAGCCACGAAACGTTGCGCAACGTGAGCATCCGCTAGAACCAACCTCTTTGCTTCAGGCAGTTCGAACATGGCGCCTGTTTCTCCTGGTTTATGATGAGACTTGAAAGCGCCAGGATTGCACAAACAAATCGAGCTGCGTTTTTCACCGCCAAGCCAGGCCCTTGGTGCGCTGTTGCTAATGGCGGAGCTCAAGTGAAGCGAAGACGCGATGATGGTGGCCGTCGTGATACGACTTCCGGAGAAATTGGGTCGGATTCTTATCTTATCGGAGTCGGCCCACACAACCCGCGCGCTAGCGAAAGTGTCCCGCGACCACCACCTCGGCCGCACTTCACTCACCTCGGGAATAAGCGTAGAGTCAAGCTCAACCTCCCTAGTCACGAGCGCACCATTGAGGCGAACAAAATAGCCTTTGTTGCAACCGAAGGAGAGCAACTCGAAAAACTAAAAATTACAGTCATGGGATGTTTTGAGAACTCAGTGATCCAACTCGCCCACTCGACGGAAATCGAGGTCGCCCAAAGCCCATCAACACCATCTCGCCCACGCTCCGGTGATCCCAACGTGCTGCAATCGACACCCCTACACCAAACGCCTGTCGTCGCTTTAAGTTCACAGTACCTTGTTGCATCCTTGCCCTCGTAACTCGGGTGTCGCCGCCTATCATCGCCTGCGCCCTCCGGCTAAGGCCAATTCCTTCGTCTATGACGGATTCACGGGCTGGCCCGCTGTCTCAGCAATGAAACGCACTGACTGGGCTGCGGCGGGTCTTCTACATAGAGGCAGTCCTCCACTGTCAAGAGATGGGTCCATGCCTGCCAGGGTCTGATTCTCATCAACGCCGCATACTGGGTCGCGGCCGGGTGCAACACCTTGGTTCCGCGGCCAGGCCGGGCTTTGTCGCTCCAGCGCTCGTCATGACGTGAGTCGCCACACGGCACGAGCCCTGTACGCTTCTAGGACCACGAGATTGAAGCCATTTATCAACATGGGTGGCCTCAGAGCCAGACGCAGCCAAGCCATTGAGGGCGCATCGTCCCACTTGACAAGTCCTGTCGTCCCGCCTGCATGCCGCAGCATACAGCAACCCCTGCGCAACAGTTGCCAGATGCCGTAATCCGAGCCGCGAGCTGGCGTATCGCCCGATCGTGAGGAAGATGAACTGCCTGCCGACAGACGCAATGCACCAAGGCCCACGAGAGATGCCGACGGTCCGCAATCGGAATCAATGCCATATTGATGTCTCCACTCGGCAGCGCTGAAGACCCACGTGTTTCCGAAGAGATTCAAAACCAGAAATGTTGTACAAAGGCAAATAAAACAAGGGAACCGGCTTTTGCAACCCTCCGAATCCACCTCAGGCCGTCCCAGCGTCGTGTTGAAAAGCTCACATCGCAGTGAGGAGACCATACTCAAAGACTACGGTTCTTTAGGCTGCACTCCACGAGTAATTGCTCATGGAATCAAATGAGCTTCGAGCTGGGCCGCTGTAGGGAGCATCGTGCTTAAGGGGGGGGATAGTCGACGATGCGCCTTTGTACGACTCATGTGAGAAAGAGTACGATCGCGCGTCAGTGCCAGCGTACGTAAGGCTGGAGCTCGGTTCGGCCGCCGAGGTCGTCCAGGTAGTTGAAGAAGGATAATAGTCCCTCGAAGGCGCGCTTGTTGCGGCAGAAGACTCCGAGGAATAGCCCGGCGCTTGCGATGCGTCACTCGCGCCAGCCCTGTACGTCCCGTATCGGTACTCTGACGATGTGTCCGTATTGGTGATGGAGCCTGAGCTGTGTATCGACTGGTGACCAGTTTGTCGGGGGCTCTTCGAGGGACGAGGGTTGTTGTCCACGTATCGCGGCATGCTGAATGCAGTGTCTCCGCCGCCCATAGCAACGCTGCTACCAGAAATCTGGGGGGTCGAAGTGGTATAAGGGTACTGGGAGCGCATAGACGTTGGAGACTGCTCGCTGGCCGTCAGGGGGAGCGGCATAGAAGGAGCCATCGAGGTCTGAAGCGGTAGCTCCTGGGGCTCAGCACTGAAGCCGGCCGTGCCAGTGAGTGGCAACTTGGAATAAGAATCGCTCCCGATGCTGGATGCGGGCACTTGAGGGTTCCAAGCCGGGTACGAGCTGCGACGGTGTTAGTCGTGGGCGTGAAGCTCGGTTCGTCGAGAGCACGACTTACTTGGACCTCATGGAGCCCAGGCCAGTCCCCTGCGGCTTGGGTGGGCTGAAAGTGAACGAGGAGCGCGGGACTTGCATGTCGATGCTCCTCGATTTAGGGTCGTGCTTGATGCTCAGGGCGCTTGCGACGACGCCCATTCCGGTCTCAACCAAAGCTTGGCCCCTGGACCCGGCGCTTGATCCGAGGAGAGGGATTTCCTTGCGAGCCTGAAAATTCCGCGGGCTGCGCCCTCGCACCACAATGGGCGCCGTTGTGGCCTCACTCAAAACGACCTTGGAGTTGTCAGCCAGCGTGCCGTGCACCTTTAGATGCAGCACGAAGTGCTGTTGAAGCTCTTTTCTCCGGCCGTTGTTTGCGGTAGCTCTGTAGAGTATGATCAACAGCCCGTACCCGTGCATGGACTCAATTCTGGCTTACATTCTAAACTGCAGACGTCGCCACCCGATGGGATAGACGGCAAGTTCTCCTTGGGCGTCTGCGCCATCGTCTTGAAATGGGATCAAGGGAAGCGTGGGCGGCTCCTGGTCCGGGCCTTGGTTGACCTCGGACGAATTGGGCGGCGGCGTCTTCCACGGAATGACAATCAGCCGGACGGGGTTGCCATCGACGGACTCTATTGCTGATATGGAGACCTCCATGTTGGATACCGGCGAAGTCTCGTTGGCCTCGTTAACGACCGACAGCTGTCCTCGAGGCATCACCAAGTTGCCGCTGACCTGGAAAAGGTTGCGCCTGTAGCAGGTCAACTCGGGCTGCATCACTCCGTCAGTGCCGTTGGAGGGCATCTCCGACAGAAAGAACATGCCGTGCAGCTGGGCTGACAGATCCATCTGCTGTACCCGACCGTGCTGGTCGAGGATCGTGCTCTTGTCCTGCGCGCGCCTAAAGGCCAGCAGCTTGTGATCCTGGTTCACGGTCAAGCGCGAGCCATCATCCCGGAGATCCTGGACTATCTCCTGGTAGGCCGGTGGTTCTGCTTGCGAGTAAGGCCTCTTGAGGTTGGAATAACTCGGGTGTCGATCGTATGTGCTGGATTCCTCCTGCGAATATCCTCTGTAGGGGTAAGCCTGCTGCTGCTCCATGGTCGTGTGCCCGCTCCTTGGGCGTGCAGCATGCGACGCCGATGACGCATGGAAAGGCACGTCCATGGCGCCTCCGAGGCGGCTGGGCAAGTGTGTCGAGCCGCCATAGCTGGACCAGATGCTGGAGTGGGCTGGCTCACCCCTCAGCTCCGTCATGGTGGCCGGGTACGCTGCTGTGGTCATCATGTGATCATGTCCTTCCAACGGCGGAGGGCCTCGAGGTTTGGTTTGGGGTATTTAGGAGAAGCCCGCTTATTATCGACTGCGGGAAGAGGAACTGTTATATGTAGAGTTGGAAGTGGGCTTTTGGCGGCAGCAGTGGTCTTGTGCTTTCCACGGGCCGAATCTAAGGTGAAGAAGGCCTGAACGACGACAGGTGATGAAAGATCCGGTGCGGCAACTGAGGCAGATGGGGACGAGGTTGCGGACGCATGTATACTTGTATCCCGATGGAGCCACAGGACGGCAGATGTTGGAGGGGCGTGTATCATAAAAGGCCCGGCACTCTTCCGGGGGCGGATACAATTGCGATTTGGCTTTGGGGCCAGGGCCGGTGTTAACATCCAGGAACGGGAACCAGTTGGCATGGGGTCCGTCTACGCCGACACTCGCATCCCGGACCCCGATACGAGTCGCTAGCATCGATTCACTAATGCTAATACTGCGGACAACTAATGCACTCGTCGACTTCCGGCTCGCGAGCCAGGTTTTGCCTGTGCAGGCGGCTCTTCTTGGAAGGAGGACGGACTTGAAGGTCCTCGGATCAACTGGGCCGCGAAAGCGCTCCTGTATTTGCACATGTGCACGCAAGTCCTGCCCTACGAAGTACCGCAGTGGCAGCTCGCTGCCGTCCATGGGTCCACGCAGAATGGCGCCTGGAATGCCTTGTGCTTTGCAGAAGGCTGGGGCAGGCGGACGTTGCGTTGGGGGCGAGATCAGCTCTAACGACACGGGAGGTATTGCCGTGGGATGGGTGATGTGCCAGACAATCGCAGGTACGTAGCATTGCAAGATCGCGGGACTGGCCAAGGAACGACACTCCCTTTTTTGGCGACCGACAGGGCAGGAGAGCGGATCCGTACACGCCCCTCCCTCGCATCATCCCATCGAGCGTCTGCCGAGGAGGGGATTTGACGTTCCCTGGCCGCGTCGAGGGGACCGTCACGTCAATGTACTGGTGACGAGCCGTGGAGGAGCCGGTCGGTTTGGCCGAGGCGGTGGCTTGCGCGGATGGCTGATGGAAGCCAAAATAGAGCCCAGGTAGCGGCTACTTGGGCTCGGTAAGGGCCACGGGCTATTACTAGCCCTCGTCTCGACGGATGGACGGAGACAAGGGCAGGGGTGCCGGTGGGGAAGCGTGGGGACCCATCCAACCTCTGTGAGTGCACGAGAGCTCACAAGCCACGCAAGGGCACATTCCGAACCTGACGAACCACAGGCGCGCTGGGCAGTTAGAGGCACAAAGCTCCGAGGCCAGTGGGAGGCTAACACCTGCAGGCCCCCGTTTTCTAGAAGGTGACCGTTAACAGAGAGTTTAGCAGATATAGCACTTGCAACGATAGAGGAGCCAAGACGGAGGGGCAGGAGAACACGAAAAGAGACGGCATGTGGTCTTGAGATTGCCCGAGACCGGCGGCTTTTGGGTTGAGCAGACTGACGCAGCAGAGACAGAAGCAGAAAAGGAACATCAGGTGACGCAGGAATAGATGAGTGCAGCTCCAGGATTCGTGCGCATGTGTGCGCGCGCGCGTGTGTGTGTTCATCTGGTACGACCGAGCCGCCGCCACATGAGGCGAAGAAGTGAGAGCGAGACACGCCACATCGAGCAGAAGCCAGAACATGGCCAGTGCCGAGGGCCAAGCTTAACCAGTCGGCCGAATCTGGACGGGCCTTCTCCACGGGAGGGCTGGTTCGCCGCTCGTCGGCGCAGATAACGGCCGAGGCGCTGGGAAGCAAGCGGCCTCGTTCCTTGTGCGGCTCGTCCGTCTACCTCTGGTCCGTGTGACTGCGATCGGTGAGCGGCGAGCGGCGCGCGGCAATCTAGGCCAAGAGATGTCAGATGTGTGCGCGCGCACGAGAGGGAGAAAGAGTAAGGACAGACACCGAATTGCCCAGAGATGGAGATGGAGCCTGCCACTAGCGGCGGCATTGACTGGGCTGACGGGGTGCGCCTCCCATCGCCCCCATCTCTCCTATCGCCGACCCAAAGGCACCGATGGTGGAAGAGGCAGGCCCTTGTGGTTGGTCTGGCACAAGGCGTCAGTGTGGGGGTGAGGGGCGGCTTCGGGGTGCGGCTTGGGGTGTCCCGAACCTCTCGACTACTCGTACTCGTAGACGCTCGTGAGGCCGGCCCACGATGGGGCAGCAGCGGGCAGGGCAGGGGACGGCAGAGACCTGCTCGTGCAGCGAGTGGACAGCGTCTGGTGGGTGGCCTGTTTGCGCTCTCTCGCTCGCCGTGGCCGCCTGGGCTGGGCTGTCGTCCATCGTCATATCTCGTCCGTCGTCACCATTGCCCCTCCCGACCGTCTGACCTGTGCAGTTCGGCCGGGCATTCGTGATTCGCCATCCAACACGGCCATGTCTTAGTTGCGAATCACAAAGGACCGCGCAAGGTCCGTGGCGTCGAGGTGCACAACGGTGCAGAATCAGAACTCGCCCGGAATCCGTGACAAATGCGGAGGAGGATGACCAGAACTGCCGAAAGGGGAAGCTAAGCCAGGGTTCGTATGGCTCGGAGAGCCTGGCGGGGCGCGAGATGGAGGGCAGGCTCGGAGAGAGGCCTGCACACACACTTCCACACAGAGTGGGCAAAAAGGGGCGCAGGGGGTGACAGCAGGCAGACGAGGAAGAGGATTGGAGGCCTGGTCGCACCCATCACCTGAAGCATGCAGTGCCAAGGGTCATCGGCCGATTTTTTTGGGCAGACTTTGGCCTGCAACAGCCGGTGGTAGGGCCGGTGGTTCCAGATTCTGCCTGAGGCTGGGAAGCCCGTTCCGAAGACGGCTGCCGGTCGCGATAAGGCACGGGTCGGCGGCAATCGTGGTGCCCGGGAGTCGTCTGGGTGTTGCTTCTGCTATCCGAGCTGCCGTTGCTCGTCGTTGCTTTGTCGCTACCGCCGTTCTGGCACGCGGCGGCGGCCCGCATGAAGGGTTCGACGGGCTGCCCTACTGTTGGGCTCTGACACCAGACTGGTCAGCGCTGCGGCTTACCTACCTCACCTTAGCGACTGGCAGCCAGCGTCCGGCGTGCTGGTGCTGGTCTTGGTGTTGGTGCTGCGTGGTGTGCCCACGACGGCCGCTGAAGGGCGAGACATGTCGCCAGCGGTCCTTAGCTGCATTGTTAGCGGTATGGCGACGGGCACTAGCAGCACCCGGCCGCACAGTGCGCCCAACGGACGAGTATCTTGAGCCGGGGAGGCGTGTAAGTGAACACTTTGATCCATCCGTACGTACATGTAATAAGCCAGCCCGATCTGCCCTGGTCGGCACGTTTTGAGCATTCGTCGGGATGACCAGTCCGTAATACTTCGAAAATCGTCAGGTAGGCCTGCATACATGCTCGTAGGTCTTACTCGCTTGGAGTCCCCGTGCTGCATCGTCATTATGGAGTATTCATTCCACGGCAGCGAACCGTGGCTTTTGCAGGGCTCGGCAGACGCCTCTACCGACCAAAAGCCAGGCGACGTCGATGCTTCCCGTGTCGCATTATCTCCAGCGTCGCGCGACCCGCAGGTCCCCGAAACGGATATGCCAACCTGCGAGGGACGCAAAAGAGTCGGAATGCAATTCGCCATGCTTTGCGCATGGCAACGACTTCTTGCTTCACACCGGTTGAGGACGAAGTGTGCTCGTACGCTCCACAGTGCCGTTAATCGCGCTCCGCGGCAAGGGGCACTGTGAGGCGTCCCTGCCAGGGTGCGTCTTCGGCGCCCCGTTCGCACATGCCCGCACAGCTGCCACATGCACGTTCCTGCCCGCTAGGCAGACGCTGCAGGAAGCTGCAAGAACGACTCAACTGCCACCAACAAGCTCAGAGCTCCAGTTCAGCAGCAGGATCGCTCCAGCACCAGCCCCTGCCCAGCCGGGGACGAGGGCCTTCCCCCCCGGCTCCGCCCCGTGAGGCAGGTACAGACATTCCCCACGAAGCCATCTCACCCCGGCCATCCGCAGCGCCGTCTCCTCCATCGCGCTTCGTCAGTTGCATCCCCCCCTGCCTAGTGGCTGTCCTGCCGGTCCGTCCATCAATTCCACTCGCCTCTTCAATTTTCAATTGCTTCCTGCGCATGCATCAAAAGACCCCAACGCCCGTCCAAGGACCCGGCCCCCGACCGGGATCTCCAACCTCACCTGATGTCACCGTCAGGCTAACGCCTCTTCGGGCATGGAGCCACGGGCGCCGCGGCGATCCTGTTCCACCTGCAACTCCGAGCCAGCGTCAGTCTGCGCCAGTGGGATCTTTTGGCATCGCTTGGCTTCCTTGGGGGCAAGCCTCAATCTGCCGCATCCTTGCAGGCATCGCTCCTCGAAACTTTATCGACCACACTCTACAGTAGCATCCGGAAGGCTCGCCGTCCAGAGATCCACTGCAACCACCAGCGACTGCCAGAACCAGGCCACACCCGCTCCGAGCCTCGTTCGCAGTCGTCCAGTGCTGAATAGCTAGCCCGCTTGCCATTCTCCGGCTAGCCCGTCGGCTGCAGCAGAGACCCTATCCTTGGACGCGGTCGGCTTTGGACCTCCTCTCCCGGACCAGGCAGCTTTCTCGGCCGTACTAATGACCCTCGTCCAAGCGACTGGTCTGAGCTTCCAGCTATTCCGCCCCGCCGTCACTTCTCTTCCACATGCACGCCCACCCGCAGCTCGCTCTGCTCTTCATCTGGGTGCTTTCGTGTGGGCTTCCGGGGTTTCAATCCTGGGTATACGCCCGGCGACTGCGGATAGGAGTGGTCGCCACTAGAGTCGGCAAGCACAATCCAAAACCTTTACACGCGATTCACCGAATACATTGGTTCCTTCTCGACCGCGTCCTAGCTTCAACGGTCATGTCCAGTCCCCTGAGCCATTGGCTGCTTTGATACCACCAACCGGGCGGTAGTTGCATCTTGCCTTGTAACGCGCCCACACCGGAATTTTTCGCCCGTTGCGATGTAACCATCAGGGGCCAGTAGCCACTTCGCCAGATCTCGCAGCAAATGCCACCCATGAAGCACTTGCCTTGCTTCGTCCCTTCTGATGCTCTAGACAACTGCGGATGGGTTACTTCCCGCAAGGCCCCGCCCACATGCTTTGTGGTTATTCTTGGAGCACCAGCCCATGCAAAGACTTACGCTACAGAGACCTCCCGTCGAAACACCACCAAGAGCCGTTGAAATGAGCCGTGGGGTTGAAGTGACAGTTCCTCGTCGATCTGGCCGGCGAGCTTCCTCATTTCGTCACCACGGGACCCATCGTGAAGACTACTTTTCTGGATTCCAGCTCGAGTACAGCAAAATCTAGCCGCTCCATGCCACATCTGGTTGACGCAATGGCTCTGCTCCTGCCGAGAGTGGCCTTTTGACAACCGAGGAGTTCGGAGCCGAGATTGCCTCGACCACCCACAACCCTGCCAGGAGTGCTTGAGTGCGCTGTTTTGGAGCCCATACCAGAGCCGTGCTATAGCCTCCTTGTCAAGGGCACTTGACGGCTACGACAGCCACTTGCTTGCCCATCCTTGCCTGCTGACCCATCGCGTGTACGGGACGGGATCGCCCACCCAGAACCCGCAAGGTACAGTACATGCGCCAAAATCTCCGTGGCTACGGGGCCTCTCGCTGACATCCTTGAGCCTCGGTGTACTCGTACGCACTGAGCCGGCTGTTGCGATGCGCACTGTCGCTCTGGCCCGCAACAACATCGTCGCTCACGGCACCTTCTTGGCCACGGCGTCGTCCTCTCTCGTCGGCAACACGACTTAGCAAGCTTGGTGGCAGTGCCACGCTACCGATCCGGTGGACAGTGAAGATTTGGTCTGATCTCTGAAAGTATCGTGTTGCAGATGTCATGCTCGTTCGTAAACAAGGCATCATGGCTACGCCTAGGCTGCACTCGCGAGCGAGCCCTGCAGCTGTGCTTTACGTACAATCATTTTGCAGTCTTCGCATCTGGCTCGGCTAGCTGAGGAACCTTTGGAGGCCCAGCATCAAGCCCACAATTTCAATCGAACTGGTGGATAGCGGGCGGACATGTCCCGCCATGGAGCCTAGACTGGATCCAGGGTCGTCCCTCCGGCCGACCCACCTGTTTTGAAGACTGATCTCGGCGCCAGCGCCGTGCATCGAAGAACGCCCTCTGCTGAATTCATGCCAGCGTCTTCTTCATGCGTTGCTGGACAAGCCGGCGACCGAGATGCTTAAAGCCGGTGGTAGCCCTGGTACACCCGTGGAGCGGACGACAACTCCAAGCATTTTTCATGCACAACATTACCTATGAATAGGTAGCCTATATGCTGCGGCTTCGGGGTCGGGGAGAATGCTTTCCCGCGTTCAATATGTGTACCTACATCTGCGGACGGCTCAGAACATGTATCGCGGAGTCGCGGGGCCTTCTGGTGATGCTACGACTAATACTGCAAGTACTACGAGTAGTATGAGGAGGCGCTCTGCCGCGTCCAACCAACACAGGCTGCGCTCAATCTTACCCTCGCCGTCGCTATTGGAAATAGGGCTCATCAGCTTGCCTTCATACGGAGGCACGACGCCTTTCCCTCACTGATGAAGACTGCTGTCACAGATGACGTTCTTTTCGATTTTCTCTTTACCAAACGCCAAAGGCAGATCATTATCTGCAAATCTTCCCCAAGCTGGCTCAAGCAGGCAACGCACCTGCCAGGCCATGTATTGCAAGTTATTACGGAGTACCCCGTACAGCATAGGAACTACCTCAGGTATCCGGCGGCTCTAAGTGCCATGCTGGTGCAACCTTCCATTGCACAGCTTGTGCAGCGCGTCAATTAAATCCAGAAGCGCGCTATACTGCGCCTAGGAACTGGACAACCGCTGACCACGCCATGGGGCCTCGAAAATTGTTTCTCAGACGCTATCAAATGAGACATAGGAGACACTTAGGCGCCGCTAGCGCTTGTTGCCGACGACTTGAAGGTAACTTGGCATGATACATCGTCTGTGGCATATGGACCTCCAACGTCGCGTTTGTCGGGGTCCGGATATTTGGATGGCAAAGTTGCTGCACTGTTATGAGCCACCCCCGGCACGGAAGACGGGGGAAAAGCTCATCAGATGTCAAAGCATGTCCATGTCGCGACTGGTTCCTTGTCGCCGGCGGAGGATGGCCCGACGATTGACCTCATTCGTCAACCGAGTATGGTTCGAGTGGGGGCAAATGCGAAAGCTCGCGGCACGAGCTTTACGCCACAGGCGGGATGACAAGGTTCCCGGGACGGTGACGATTCTCGGCTTGAGTTACGAGTACGGAATTCCTAATCTGGGCCGTCTCATCAAGGTCATTGCACAGCCCTCGAGTCGATGGATAGTCGGGCGGGTCGATAGTTTCCTGCCCTCTAACGCCAAAACGGCAGTCAAAGAATTTCGCAGTGACACCTGCACCAGATTGCCATCGACAACGATCTCGCATATTCGCTCTGCTCGTAGCTCAATGCAGCGTAGTCACGATGCCGCGGTGTTCGCAAACCCGTCCAGCTCGGCTGAGTCCTCAACAGAGCCTCCTACTAGAACCGACTGCATCCATCGACGACTACCAAAGATCAAGCGGGCACATCTTGTGACCATGCCTGTGAGGGAGGCATGACACCATCAAGGGCTCATGGGAGGCATTGTGCAGTCAGAACCGGGCTTCAAACGCGGCAAGGGCAGCCAGATACCCCACAACTCAGGCAAGGTGCGGGCCATTGTTCCACGGCCTCGATACCTGCGGCCGACCCATGGCGTAGTGGTTGCAAGAACAAATATTCGAGTTTGTAACAAAGCAGGCTTCTGCAGCGGCATCCTCGTTGAGCTTTTGCAACACGGGTCGGCCAGCCCACGGCCCACCCCCCTCTCTT
Organism: Tolypocladium endophyticum; assembly: GCA_024339985.1. Taxonomy (NCBI): domain Eukaryota; kingdom Fungi; phylum Ascomycota; class Sordariomycetes; order Hypocreales; family Ophiocordycipitaceae; genus Tolypocladium; species Tolypocladium endophyticum. The sequence continues at coordinate 112,086 of JALHBW010000125.1, forward strand.
TTCCTTCCTCCCGGCACCCCTATCAGCGTTTCCGTTCGCGCATACTCATCGCGGAGCCTGGCATGCTGGCTGCCGAGCGAGGACCCAAATTCCGTGCGTGGCAGTACCTTGACTGCGCTTTTTGGTGGAGAATGGGCAGGCGGATATATTGCATTTCTCATGATGCCGGTTGACAAGCCGTTCGGGGCGAGCTGGCAGGGTCACGCAAGCACGAAATACCGCCGCCCGGCAGTCTCCTCGCATGTCCGTTGTTTTTGTGGTGCTGCCAATAGATTGGCTGGTTCGATGCCCGAGGTCATGACCTTGCGGTAGTTGCTGTGCTCGCGTGCCACTCCGCCGCTGCCTCGGGTACGAGTAGGACCAGCATTGTAGGGGTCATGCCGTCGACTGTCAGAAGCACATTGACGTCAGCTCGGAGTTCATGCGACTCTCTTGCCGCCTCTCCGACACCACGTCCCAAGATCTATGTGCGTGAAGTCGCGGAGGGGGTTGAAACATTGTCGAGATCTGCGGTGACACCGCGTCCAGTCGACTATGTCGCTGCACTCGGCACCTTTGACGGCGCGCCCGCTTGTTCTGTGCATTTTCCCTCGGGTCAGACCGGGCTTTCCGGTGTGCTTTTTAATCTAAGGGCGCACGCGCGATATGGGTTTGAGTCGCCGCTTGGTATTCTCGACTCTGGTCCTCGCCGCTCCCGTGCTCTCGAGGGACGGCCCGCCTGGCTGCCGGGAGGATGGCGTGTGCGTAGTGACCGCAAAGATGGTGCCGAGGGCGTTGGGCTATTCTTGCTCGTTCTTCAAGGCGCGATTTGAGTGCCGGTGTCCGTTTGCTCTGAGCCGTGGTTGCGGAAATGCAGTTTCGTGCTGGACGTTGCGCGTTCTTGGCGCCCCTTGAGCGCGAACCTTGGTCTCGATTCAGAGGCTCCCCTCAATCTTTCCCCGCTGAGAGGACATGTGAACGGGGCTCATGATTGTTCGGTCCGCGGCCGTCCCGTGTTTCGCTCGTTTGAAGCATCAATCTGTCAAGTATGTCTGGAGATGCCCCTTAGAAGCTGACTGGCATGGTGTCCATCCACGACGGAGTGTCCAACGTCTGCCCGGGTTGACAGTGGAAAAGATGGCGACGTTGGCCGAAATAGTTGTGCAAGTATCGTCTCGAGGCGTTGCTGGACACATCGCGGCGCTATTCGGACGTGGGCGGCGCAAAGCATGGGCATTTTGTCACCACTTCGCAACAGGTCCTTGAACTTGTCTCAAGCTTTCTTGTCGCAGCGCGCGTCCTTGTCGTCTATTCATGCTTCGCTAATTCGACCATACTATGTATGGCATGCAAGATCTTTATTCTCGAGGCAAAGCCCCTTTTCCTGAATATCCAACTCCACCTGGTTCTCCCACATCGTCACCGGATCCTCCAGTTACCGTCTTCTTCGTCCGAGCCCCCTCCGTCAAACTCGTCCTCGGCATCGATGAGCGCCATTTGCACGAAGCGACGCACCCAAGCCTCTTGCGCTGGGTCGAGGGCGTCGACGTTAGCTGCTGCTGCTGCTCCTTGCACTTCTTGCCCCTGGTGCTGAACCGGGGCTGCGCCGCCGCCGCGGCCGCCTCTGCCCCTTGCGCCTCCTCCTCCTCCTCCTCCCCTCGCGCCGCGGCCACCACGGACGGCACGCGCGGCTCCCCGGCCTCGGGCGTTCATGTCCCGGCCGGCTCCTTGCTGTGGTGCTTGGTTCTGGCCCCCGCGGCCCCTGAATGCGGGTTGGCCTCCTTGGCCAACAGGTTGGGCGGCTTCGTTTCGGCCCCCGCGCCGTCCTCCACGGGGCGCGTTGTCCACCAGACGTAAGACAAGGGGAGCTTCCAGGGCCACGTTGACCTCCTGGCCGCGTTGGTCGCCTTGCGGTTCACCTGCGGCCTCGTCTTCGGATTCCGACTCGCTGTCGTCGATCTCCTCTAGCGGAAGCGGCGCCACCACGGCATCCCCCACAAGAGCATTCGGCTCCGCGCCGGGGCCTCTCCCGCCGACAAAGCCTAGCCCGACGTCGTTTCCGTCGCCTCCTTCGAGCTCCCACAGTCGCATGTAGCATGACGTGACCTTTCCACCTCCCTGCGTATTGTAATGCTTGTACGGGTTCGCAGGGTCCAGCCACGAGGAACACAAGTAGCAGAAATGGGTGTCGCACCTTGAACAGATCATGTGGTTACACCCGTGAGTCTTCTGCGCAGGGGCATTGCACGTAGGACAGGGGCTGGTGTGCAGCTGGAGGTACTCGAGCGATGCCTTTTCCTCCTCCGTAAGCTCGCCCTTATCGCGCTTAGGCATACAGCGGACGAATTCGCCATGCCAGGTCTGCAGGCAGCGGTTGCAAAAGGCGAAGCCGCAGTCCTCGCACACCGAGAGGAGATCAGCGGGGTCGAACCGTTCGGCCTTTTTCTTCTTCTTTGTCGCTTTTTCGTCTACCTCCGGGCCAGGTTCGTCGTCGCCGGTCTGGTCAGACTCGGCGTCGGACGTATCGACGAAATCCAAGCCCTCGGGTTTCCTGTGCTTCTTGGAGCGGGCGGCGCCGTTGCACCACTGCCGTGGGCAGTAGATGGTGTCCTTGTCCGACTCTAGCTCCGTCTTGTATTTGAGCGTGACGTAGCGCTTGACCGTTTCTTCGCCAAGGCCAATCTGCAGCAGCTCGCTGGGGCTGATGAACGTTTTGGGCTTTCGTGCCTGGCGCATGGCGTCTGTGGATTGCGCTGCTGCGGCGCGCTCCTTTGCGCAGTTGGGTGTCAGGCAGCGTACGGTGGAGAGATTCCCCTCCTTGATGGCATCGCTGTAGAAGTCCTGTAGGCATTGCAGACAGAAGATGTGGCCGCAGTCGAGCATCTTGTGGCACTTGGAGCCTTTTTTGGGATCTGGGAGCAGTTCACATCAGCATTGAACTTGAGTCAGGGGCGGTCGATGAGCTCGTAGAAGGCCTATGCCCGCTCACCTAGACAGACGCCGCATTCGAACGTCTCCCTCTCAAAGGCCGCCTTCTTGGCCTTGATATCGAAGTCTAGCACGGCGAGCTTGTGCTCAGGGTCCACCTCAAGGGTTCCATCAGCCGTTATGGCACCAAACACATCCTCAGCAGCTCGCTGGACGTGGTCGATGTAGGTGTAGGCGACGAGATCACGGCCGGCCTCGTCCCACAGCCTAGGACCGTCGTCGGCGAGGGTGGCGAGGGTCTTATTCGAGAGCCACTGCGGCGTCGTTGAGATGGTGATGCGGGGCGGACATTCGGCAGGGTAGCTGTCCGGCAGCGTGATTCTCAGGGACAACGGCGGCAGGTGAGACACGAGAAGCGAGTCCACAGGCTCGGGCGCCGTGCCGTTTGCTACTGCCAACGGTGCAGCCGAAGGGCCCGGTAGACGCGCATCGTGGCCCTGCTGAGGCGCCGACGCAGCCGGGAACAGGACCGTGACCGGGTGTGTCGGCCTCACCGGCAGCTCGAGTTCAAAGGTGAAGGGGTCAGCGGCGCCATCCTGATGCCGTATCTCGGGGTAGATGGCCTCGAGAGTCTCGAGCTCAATGCGCCGCGAGTCGTCGTCATCTGATGTGCCGTCCATGACGTTTTGTCGTCCCGCTCAGCAACAGCAGCAGCTGTGTCATTATCCTCCTGTCCAGACACGTAGCGGCAACGGCGGCGGCGGCGCGGCCTGAGGTGAGAGTGCGATGAAATTAACGACTTGTGGCGAATCTTGTGAGATGCTCGGAGCGACGACGCCTTACTGAGGTGGGGTGAGATTGCCCTGCCGCCTCGGTGCTTGCGGCTCAGGCGCCGTGCCGCGCAGCTATTTTGTCCGCGAAAATTGGCGGAATAAAGTCGTCTTGGTGGGCAAGTCGGACAAATTTTGGGAATTGGGAGGCAAGTATTTCTATTCCGGCATTTTCAATTTTAGCCATGGCGCTGTGGCCGGATCGCCGGCACGTCCCAAGTCGGTCACCGGCACGGCATGACTCTTCACGCACGTAGCGCCGCGGACCCCACAAACAACATATCACCGACGTCAGCCTCTGGAGTCCAGGCCAAGCAGCGTCACCTTGGGCTGCCGAATTTTCGAATCACACCAAGGGAGTGTCTTCATTTCGATTCCTGTGCTAACTTTTGTATGCCGTTCATCGGCTTCTATCCGTTCTCACGCAGACAATAATCCTTTTCTTGGGTGTACTCATCCGTACCTGTCCGCGCGTCCCACAACACTCGCAGCTCACAGCACAGTCTTCTCGATCATCTCAATGCCGTACTTCTCCTTCAGCTCCTTCATGATGGGATCGTTGATCTTGGCGGTCATGGGAGCCAGGACGCCCTTCTCCGAGAGCGTTCCGTTGAGGACCTGCTGAACAGCTACGGCACAAGGCACCTACCAACCGGTTAGTACGATATTGCGGAAGGAGTATTAGAGGTACTCACGCCGACCAGCTTAGCCATGGCCGAATAGCCCTTGGGGTCGCCGTACTCGACCAGCGTCGACGTGCGGGTCTCGCGGGATCCATCTTTGTGCTCAATGCCGAACTTGTGCTGCAGGAGGACCATGTCGCGCTCGCCCTCCTCGAACTGCATCTTCTTCTCGAGGCTAGCGCACAGCGTGTCCAGAGGGTTGCCGCGGGGCGTGATCTTCTCGTCGGAGAAGATGCCGATCCAGCGGAGACCGCTGAGGATACGCTCCTGGTCCTCGGGGGAGTCAAAGGTCGACTTGGACACAATGGCAGCCTCGAGGTCGCTGGCGCTCGACGACTTGGCGCCGACGACGGCCTGGGTGGCCTCCTTCCAGGCCACAGGCTTGCTGAGGATGTCCTGAGGCGTCTCCTCCAAGAAGCCAGTCTCGACGAGGACGCGAATGAACTGAGGGAATCCCTGGTATCGCATAGTGCCTCGGATGATGGTCTCGGCCTCGGGGATGTTGTATCGCTGCTTGTAAGGCGTCGAGTCACGGTTGGGATAGGCGACGAAGGCGTAGCCGGGGTAGACAAAGTACGGCTTGGCCGTGCCCATCAGGTCCTTGGACGCAATCTCGACGATCTTGCCGCCCTGGTAGATCTTGGCAGCGTTCCTCAGCGCCAGGAGGACACCGCGCGAAGACCACGAGAACTTGTACCCCAAGGGGTTATCCGACGCCTCAGGGGCGGGCAGGCTAGGTTACGTTAGAGAGAGGAATTCGGGGGTTAGGGTCAGGGTTAGGTTTACCCGCCGCAGTACGATAGGAACGAGGTTATTTTACCGCCGGCCTGATGTACCTCATCAATGGTCTTAACGGCGTCTGAGAGGGTCAGTCTTATACGCTCGATTCACATCTCACATGGCTTCTTACGTACAGAGGTGATCGATGCCCGGGTCTGCGGAAAAGTCAGCTATTGGGTCGTTTACACGAGAAGGCAGCCTGCAGGAGGCACCCACCCAAACCAATCTCGTTCATGACGGTGATGCCGGCGTCCTTGCACTGCTGGTCGAGCTCCATCATGGCGGGAGAGACGTAGCTGGTGGTGACGACATTCTTCTTGGTGCGGATGGCCGACTTGATGACGGTGGCGTGGAAGGTGTAGGGGATCAAGCTGATGACGAGGTCGTGCTTGGCCACCTCTGCGTCGAGCGCCTTGTCGTCGGTGACGTCGAGGGAGATGGGCGTGGCGCCCTTGACGCCGGCAGAGAGGCTCTTGGCCGACGCGAGGGTTCGGCAAGCTTCGCGGCACTGCAATCAGCATACGGTCCCCAGGGGGAGACGGCGCCACTGGGACGACCTACCGACCGTCACGGGGATGCCGTTGGACGTCAGGATATCGAGCGTCGGGCGGGTGACGAAGCCCGCGCCGAGCATGAGAACAGACCTGGCGGGGTGTCGCCGTCAGCAAGGTGCGTCGCGCGTCTCGCGGGCACAGGGGCCACCATCCAATACTCACTGCTGAGGGGCCATGGTTGCGATGAGTTCAGAGGTCAATGGCAAGTGTTTGTGAAGAAACAGTTTCGTGTTCGATGCCCAGAAGTCTCTTCGGGTTGCGGCGGGGGTCTGGAGCCGCACGTCACACCGTGCGTCATCCGATAACGGCCGCAGCCACGCTGAGGAGGGGCACCAGAGGCACACTGAGGGGCTCCCAGCGGAGCACGGCAGCCACTGTGGCGCAGGCTGCCAAAGCAGCAGGCGGTGAGGCCAGGGCCCGCCCAGGCACATGCCGCCACGCTCCTCCGGGCCAAGGTGCAGCCAAGGTGCACCATGACGGCATCCTCAATCGCCGTAGTCCACTCGCAACTGTCGGAGTCGGAGCCTCGCTGAAGCTTTCTGCCCTCCAGAGGAGGCAAGGAGGCAACAATACCTCCAGCATCATGGCCGAAGACGACGCCATGGCCCCTCTGGCCTCCCTCTCCCTGACCCACGTCTACTACGTACGCTCACCTCCTCCAGCACCCGAGGGACTGACACTGACATTCTCCTCCAGGACCCAAACGACCCCGTCTCCCTGCTATGCGCCTACCTCGCTCTCCTCCCGCAGGCCCTCTGCGTCGTCTACGCCACCCTCATCTTCTCCACGCGCGAGGCCGAGATCGCCCTCACCTTCGCCGGCCAGCTCGCCTGCGAGGCCCTCAACTTCGCCCTCAAGCGCCTCATCAAAGAGGAGCGCCCGCGCCGCATCCATGGCAAGGGATACGGCATGCCCTCGTCCCACGCCCAGTTCGTCGCCTTCTGGAGCCTCTCCCTCGCGCTGTTCCTCCTCGTCCGGCACCGCCCCCGTGGCGCCACCGGCCCGACCAACCACCACCGGCCCTGGTCCCTGGCTGAGCGCGTCGCCGTGAGCTTGGCGGGTGCCGTCGTGGCAGCGGCGACAACGTGGAGCAGGACGTACCTCGACTACCATACCACGCGCCAGGTCCTCGCCGGCAGCGCCGCCGGCCTGGTGTCGGCAGCGTGCTGGTTCGTTGCCACGAGCATCCTGCGGCGCTCGGGGATGCTGGCCTGGGCGCTGGGCACGCCGTTGGCGAGGGCATTCCGCGTGCGCGACCTGGTCGTCGAGGAGGACATGTGCCAGGCGGGATGGGAAAAGTGGGAGGAGAGGCGGACGGCAGCTGCCCAGCAAAAGACCAAGACGAGTTGATGCAACCTGCAATGGATGCGAGCGTGGATGGAGCGACAGCCTTTTACGTCAGACAAGAGCCGTATCAAGCATAACTGTGTCAAAGCTGGGAGCGATGCGCAGTCGGGGTGAGAAGTGCTTTCCACAAGCTGGTCAGCAAGCGAAATGTGCATGCGTCACGCTCAATTCAATATTTGTATGTCATCGTGCGTCGTGCTTGACTTGATGCTTGCCCCCTAGCATGAGCTTCGAGCATGAGCTTTCGCATGCCCAACTCTCTCTCTAGTGAAGCTAATACCTAACCCCTCCGCCCAATCAATGCAGTACCAAGGGGGGGACGTCACAAATGTGTGCAGTAAAGTACACGCTGGCCCTGCAGCCCCCAACACGCCTGAGCATTAACCGTGCATCCAATATCATACTCTTGACACAAGCGTGACTACGGAGCTATCCAGTAGGTACGCGCCTGCAGAAAACATAATATATATATGAACCGTAAATGGCAGATAAACAGTGCCATTCTCAAGTGAAGAAAAGAAGCTCGCTCAAATCCACTCCACCGATTGGACTCTACGTCGTCCTTCATGAGTCGGGCTGGGGCCCGAGGACCCGCCCCCGGACGGCGAGCCGCGTTTGCTTGCGCCTCTGCGCACCTGCACCTCTGGACTGTACACGGTGGGACTGAGTGTGGTCTCATTCTTATCGTCCTTGATGTCCTTCTTCGCGATGCTGAGAGGAACCGGTGGCAGCTGCTTCTCGGCCGTCCCCTCAGGGATCTTGTCGGCGTCTTGCTGGTCAATGCCTTGAGCCCCGTCAATAACAAACGGGTCCACGTCCGTGGAGATGGCCAAACCAAATTTCGTTCGCATATCAGGTTCCCTCGGGGGCGGGACCTGGTAGTAGGAGGTGGTATTCGGCGGCATGTCGTTGATGTTGGACACTCTCAGTCCAATTTGCACCGTAGCAGAGGATTCGACAGAGTCTTCTCGTAGGTGTCGTGACGTTCGAATCCTTGGCGGTGGTAGCATCAGGTCAAAGGGCAGCTCAGCCGGCACGTTGGCCTTGGTGGCAGGGTCGTAGGTCGCGGCGGGGAGGAGATAGATTGACTTCACATCTGGAGGGGCCTCTTGTTTCAGCTGTTGCTTTGGCTCTTGTTTTGGTTCTTGTTTTGGCGGAAAGATGTTATAGGACTCTTTCCGTATACTCGGCCTCCGCATCGATGGTGCGGGCATGTGAGCTGCGGCGGGTCGCTTGGGCGGCGAGGACTGAACGGCCTGCCCGTCCATCGGATCCGGAGCCGGGCCGATCGGGGTTCCCGGTAGGCTTTCGACCTTTTCTTCTTCTTTGTCCACCTCGTCCGCCCTATCTGTGCTCATGTCGGTTCGCCGCTGGAGCCGGACAGGCGACACAGGCTGCTGCATTTGCTTCGTGTACATTGGCGTCGACGGTCGTTTTCCCGCGTTCGACTTTTGAGTGTCGAATTCGGCGTATCCCGTGGGGCCAATTCTCCCCAGCCTGGTAGAACGGAGAATAATATACAGGCCGCCCGTTGTCAGGCCAGAGAGATTCACGACGACGGTCGCTGCCATTGATAGCGCCGTCCGGTTTCCGTCAGCCACCGCAGGCTTGTCCGCGTAAAGAATCCAAAAGAAGGGTATCATGACCGCCTGTACATGGTCAGCACGCGCATTCTTCCCTTGTAAGCACCACCTTCACTCACCAGCGGGGCAACTGCCAAGATCATGTAGTACGCCATCCATGATGCGCAAGCTCTCTGCTCCTCGGAGATGCCGACAGTTTTGCACAGCCGTGTGATTGTGATGACGCTCGCGATGAGCAATGACGAGGCAATGGCAGTCAGGAGGGCAAAGCATCCCAAGCTCCACCTCCGCAGCAACCATAAGAGTCCAGCGAAGCAAAAGTTTGGCGGCACCACAAAGCGGGTGAGGATGTACGTGGCAAGCAAGCTGAGACTGATGACTCCGAGGCAGATCGGGACGGTCCACTTTGGTCTATTGGGGAATGGCTTACGCCAGACGGCGCGGACTGCAGTCTCCAAGCCAAACACCAACTGAGTATATGGTACGATGAAAAAGGCTAGGGATCGTCAGCATGGCGCAAGCTACGCGACTCACTTCGGGGGACCTACCTGGCAGCATCACCTGGGAAATGGGCGTGCAGCCCAGTATCAGAAGCTGGTCAAGTCCCTTGGACTGAGCCACGGCGAATATGATGCCCTGTACCATAATGCCGCAGGACAGAACAAAGGGGAACATTTCTGTCGGTCCAATGATGCTGAGCAGATATGATCTATTAGGCTGTCAGTAAAAAGCCATGTAATCGCCGCCATGAACAGCCGTCCGTCGCACCTCAGCTTGAGACTCGGATCGCTCCTCTTGGCCCCAGCATAGCAATCCCAAAATATGCCGAAAACAGTCGCCGCAGCCGCCAAGGTGTTGAAGCTCGCGAGGGTAACCAAGGACGTCCGGGTCGATAGAACCGCTTCAAACCTCAGCTCGTTTATCAGCGCCATTGTCGAGTTGGACTGGAAGGTGAACCCTTGCGACGATCCCGCGTCCGATCCAAGCTTGACGCTCCTCGTCGCCAACTCCACCACTTGAGCCCACAGTCCACCCATATTCGTGCCCAGTTCGTTTTTTTATTTCGAAGTTGTCGATTGACGCAAGTGAATGTGGTAGGCGCAACGCCTCTTTGGCAGAGCCGGGTGTCATATGCCTGCCCAAACCATCTACACGGGCCTCCGGAAAACTTGTCAAGGTAGGTGAAACGTCTCGATGTATACGACAGCGGATCGAAATGGAGTGTTGTTAATCAAGGAAGAGACAGGACTGCCATTTTCTGGGGAAGAGGCAGAGGGCGTGGAGCGAAGCGCATGGTCCTGGTCGCCACGCCGTCAAGACGACACACGCGTAATCGATCCGAGCTTTCGGCTGTTCTGACGGCGACCAGAACAGGTAGAGGGGAGACGTACACTCGCTTTCATCGAGTGGCTACAACGCATGAGGAACAGAGGCGAGTATTAATCTGGGCCATATGGGGAGGCTCCGCCAGGGTCAGCGTCCGGGATTGCACGCAGCCGGCACAGCATGCGAGCTCGTCAGGAGTCAGACGGGGCTCGAGCCCCCGACTGACGGTCTCGTCTCCTTCTCTCTGGCGGAGATGGCGTTGGGCCGTCCACGGCCTGCGAACCAGGGAAATGGTGAGGTACCCTCAGGGGCATGGCTTGAGGCATTGCCCGTCGATGGAGCGTCAACGCCACAGGAACTCGTCCGAGTTCCGCAGCGCGTCACTTCCTTCACAAACCATGCATTTGGCATGCTGGCTCTTTCGCCTCAGAGGCATATGACTGGACGAGCCTCGTTGAAGCAATTGGCGCTGCAATCGGCCAACTGGTTCCGCATCGCCGCCCGCGAACACTCGCCCCCAGAGAGGACGAGGCGATTTTGCGTGCAGTGACACCCAGGTCCAACAGCCGAGCAGAGCTGGTGGCAAGTGAGCGCTGAAGAGTGGCGTCGCGGCATGAAGCATTGATGGAACAAGTCTAGGTTTCGAGTTCCTGGAGGTCAAGCCTAGGAGAGCCGCACTACACCCAAAGCGGCAACGCAGCCTGCGACTTCAACGGCTGGCCAGCGATGAAACAAGGGCGCACATAATGGACAGAATCTCAAAAGAAAGATCGGATTCGCCGTTGCCGAAACTCAGTGTTGTCGAATGATGCACGCACGTCCAGCCAGGTGTGTGTGGCTCTCTTCTCCTTTGCGCTCGCCACCGCAGACTGAAGCAACCTGAGCACAGAGACCCTGCTCAAGACTCGGAATAGATGAAAGGGTTTGAGCCTTGGCTGCAGAGGCGAAACCGGGCGGAGCTTGGTGGTGGCTTGTAGACAGGACTTTGCGCGTCGCTTCAATGTGACTCTTTGAGGCCATGCGACATGAATCTCGGACGCTCTGACTTCACGATGAAAGACGAGCGGCGACGGGAGTCGCCGGCGACGGCCACCATACCACACAGACCTTCGCCCAAATAATCGGCATCGCCATTCATGCAGATACAGCCTTCAACCCAGTGACGATGAGGCAGCAGAAGTGTCAAGGCCTCGCCCCATCAGGGTCCCCAATCATGCACTCGCTCCACCAAGGGCGGCTCGTCCGACCGATAACGCCATTCGGAATATACTTGTCAGATGAACTCTGTTCCCCAATCGCCCGGCGCGAGTGACATGTCCAGGGCCGTGCCGTCCTTGTGGGCCTGGGTTGTACGACTACGAGATGCGAAGCCGAAACGCAGGCGTAGCAGCGCATGACTATCGAGGCGAGGACGGCGAGATATCAGTCCGCCGGCTCGTCTTCGGGGCTACATGACGGTGCACTGTGCTGCGTTTTGGAGGGGCAATATCGAGCCTGTTATTGCCCTCCAGAAACGGGTACCTGAACTTACTCGATGCACGTGGCAGCCGCCAAGTCGACCTCGGAAGCCAAGTCCCCCAAGCCAGCGGTTGTTATCACGACGCGCAGACGACGGCGGAGGACGCAGTCGGCGCGGGGTATCCACCGACGGCGTCGGTCCGTCAAGCACGGTCGAGGCCGCGTTAGCAGTGCGTCTGCGCGCTGGTCGGAAAGCGGGCAGCGAGGAAGAAGCCGGAGCGGCGGACTCGACTGTGCCGTCGCCGCTTGCGCAAGACAAAGAGCCCATTAGCTCCGGAGGAGATGGTCCGCCGTCGACTTCATCGTGATGCGACGAGGCAGCAAAGGGCCAATGGCTGCCGTCGTCGCCGGCTTCCAAGGCAACGGCAGGCCTCAGTCCCCACACGCCGGTACGTCATTGCTGTGCTGCCCGCACCGCCGCCCCGCGCTGCCACAGGTGGCGCCCAAGACGAGCGACGTTGTCACTGGCTGCCGCGCAGTGGCATGCCACAGCTTCTCCCGATCCGCGCAACGTCCATCGAGAGCAAGCGAGCGCTACTCTGGCAACGACGGCTCTTTCTGAGTCTCCGCCCGCTGCTCCGGCGGCACTGATTCGCTCGTCTGCTCTGCCATCGCAGGTCACCGGTGCAGCTCTCATACGTGACGTCACGTCTGCGTCCCTCTCCAACGCCCGTACGAGAACCTCCGTAGGCGCCGCGCGTGCTCCCAGTATTGTCCCGTTTTAGAGCAGCGCCGTGATAGAGGCTCAATCGGCCTCCACAATCCGCGAGCTTGTTTGCCCCCTGCTCAGGAACGCGGCTTCTCCACTATCTGCCGCCTGTCCCCCATGACCTGCCCGCGCCGCCAAACCGCCCGCCGGAGCTCCCTCCCCGATACTTGGAAGCTGGTATCCGTATCCTGCTCGATCGATGCTTCGATGACGCCATGTCCCGCAGCTTCACATGCCACCGCCGTTGCTGGGATGCGGAAAGTGGCGAGCGAGAGGGGTGCCTGGGCCACGTAGGCAAGCACGCGCTGCTATAAATGTTCCCGCGCCCGGCTTCAGCACTTGCTTTCCTTTTCCTCACACATCACTCAACCACCTTCAAAGAAAACAAATCAACTTCACACATCTCAACCAACAAACAAACAAACTCATCCACAATGGAGTCCATCAAGCAGGGTGCCAACTACGTCTCTGAGTCTGTCAAGCAGGCCGCATCGGGCACTTCCAAGGAGGCCAACAAGGAGGTCGCCAAGGACTCCAACGCCGGCGTCGGCACTCGGTAAGCATACTTGATTGTATTCCTCTGGGTGCACGCACACTAACGATTGCCTCATAGTGCCTCTGCCGCCAAGGATGCGCTCGGCGACAAGGTCAGCGAGAGCAAGCACGACGCTAAGGGCGAGGCCCACAAGCAGCAGATCTAAAGAGCTGCTTGCCGCACTCCGCGCATGATGAATACGGCTTGATCAACGACAATGGTTTTTTGCCGGTGTGAATGGTCAGGAGAGGAGGAGCAACAACACAGTTTCTGCTTGTCACTTTGACGGCGCTAAATACCCCCTAAATTATCAACGTTGGTCTGTCTACTCGCACAGCTCATGGACCGTGATGTCGTGATGGCCTCTTGTGTACAATGTTTGTGTAGATCGGTGGTGCATGCTGTTCCCATCACGTGCCGCTGCATCCCGCGACGCCATGTTTGACGTATTCCAAAGAGAGGACACTGGCTAAGTTACACTGCTCTACAGGCTCTTTTTGGCCGTTCGAGCCGCAAACGCGCTCGAGATGTCGTTGAAGGAGTACCACGCAGCGTAGAGCGGGATGAAGACCCACAGCATGTTGAAGAAGACGAGGTACACCCACATGTACATGAAGTTGCTGCTGTCGAGGTTAATGTTGCCGGTGAGCCACTCTGGGCAAAACGTCATGAAGCCTGCGGGTCCTATGAGCATTGCGACGAGGGGAAACCTGGCGAGGGTGTACACACCGCCATAGAGCTCGCACGTGGCCAGCACAATCATCCAGATGCTTGCCTTGGGGTTCTTGTTGGCGATGAGGTAGCAGATGTACACGGCGAGCGGTCCGTCCAAGAAGACTGTCAAAAGCTCGAGGCTAATGACACCCTGTAGACGGTCAACATTCCGAAGACACCAGGCCAGCCGGCCAACCGAGATGACGTACCAGGTCCGCGCCGGCCCATCTCCTGTCGGCCCTCGCGTACACCATCCATAGCTGCGCAAAGGGGTTGCTCCCACCGGCCTGCGGCCCGTAGATGCGCCGGTCCTCGTGCCCGAGGAAGTTGTACGGCGTCGGGAACAGGCTCGCGACGTCACGCACGCCGCCCTCGCCGGGGACGACGTAGGAGAAGAAGCAGTGGTAGAGGAAGCTGCCCTCGAGGACGAAGTGGCACAGCGCGTCGGCGAAGTGCCAGATGAAGAGGAAGCGCAGCGCCCTCGAGGTCGTGGGCGCGAGGGCCCGGCGCGAGGCCGCGTAGGCGGCGGCGACGATGGCGACGGTGGACAGCAGAGAGGCGATGGTCGTCTGATCGAACAGGTCGGGCGGGAGAGACGAGGCGGCGGTGTCTGAGGCCATGGCGTCGGAGGCTCCTGCGCTGGGCTCGGCTTCACTGACGATATGAGGCGACGGACAACGGATTGCTTGTGCTGGTCAACAGCTATATGCGCAATGAGTGGTAGAAACTCCGTTCCAAGCAAATAACGGGCCTGTGCGCGACGCTGCGGGTCACGGAGGTTTCGTCACCCCTGCAGCTCGTACGAACGGCGTAACGATGCGCATAAGAGAAGAAGGAAAACGAAAAGAACACATCGTCAAAATGAAGAATGAACTTTTGAAAAATAAGGAGGAGGAAAAATAAAACAAGAAGAACAAGAAACAAAAGATAAAGGCCTTTATAAGGGCAAAAAAAGAATGGAAACCTCGACAGAGACAGGATTCGAACCTGCGAGGGCGAACCCATATGATTTCTAGTCATACCCTTTAACCACTCAGGCACTCTGCCTGAAGAGGATTCATCCTGAGATGATTTGTTGAGGATGGAGTGGATAATTTTCCACTATGAAGGCACCAACTAATCGCCCCATAAATCCGGCGGGGCACCGGTGACAACACGGCGCTGCTCCCGAACACCAGTACCCAGCACCGGCCACCGGGGCCAAGCACCGGGCACCATGCCGACTTGAAAGTGGCTAGAGGCTTGAGATGCAAGGTCATTGTTCAATTGCTTTTTCGATCATGGCTCCTGTATCAACAGACCAGAGCCTGGCGCCATCCGGTCGAAAACTGCCTTCTAACCGGCTTCACAAAGGGAACCCCCCATTAACCAGACCCGATCCCAGCGCAAACCACCATACGATGCACCCAAATGACCGAGGCTCCTGAATACTTCGTCCGACAGCAACTCCGTCCCATGCCGTCCAGTCGTCCAGCCACCCCGAGAGCCTCAGCTTAGCCGTCCCACTCTTTGAACCCCTTCTGCTTCTGCCTCGTATTCCACCCCAACTTCCCGCTGATGCTGTTCACCCAGTCCTCGCTGCGCCGGCCCTCGCCCTGCACCGACGCAAACGGGTACCGGCTCGCGCTGATGGTCACGTAGTCGCCCGGCCCCAGCTCCACGCGCTCGCGACCGTCAAAGCTCGCCCACGACGCCGTCCGCGCGTCGTACGGCACGCCCACCCGCAGCACGATCGTGTCGGGCAGCACAATCGGCCGGAACGACAGCGTGTGCGCGCAGATGGACGTCACCAGCATCACGGGGTTCTCCGGGTGGCACAGCGAGCCGCCTGCGGCCAGGTTGTACGCCGTCGAGCCCGTTGGCGTGGACACGCAGATGCCGTCGGCCAGCACCGACGTGAAGTGCTCGTCGTCGCCAAAGACTTCGGTGTACGACATGGCTGTGTCTGGGTCAGCTTCTCGCAAGGAACTCCTCTTTGGGGGTTGCGACTCACTTGGGTTCGGGCCGCGATCCACCACAATCTCGTTCAAGATCTCAAACGTTCCGTCCGGCCGATGTGTGTGCGCATCATCCCTCTCCTCGCCAATTAGCTCCTCCACCAAGTCCCTCCTGCTGTGCGCCTCATCCTCGTCCTCTTCCGAGCTCTTGCCATCCTGGGAGACTTTCCGCCGCACGCTCCTCATGATGGTGCTCTCGAATCGCAGTCGTAGGCTCACCGTGACGCCCTTTTCGAAGGCCGAGCTCAGGATCGGCTTGTAGTCCTCAAAGTCAAACTTGGTCAGGAAGCCAAGGCTGCCCAGCGCGAAGCTCAGCACGGGCGGCACGATGTGCTGGAAGAGCCAGCTGGCGTACAGGACCGTGCCGTCGCCGCCGAGTGTTATAACGAGATCAAAAGTGTCAGGGCGACTTCTGCACATCTGCTCGTCCCAATACCGAAGCCGCCGTTGGACGGCATCGCGCGCGCTCTCGACGTCGGCGCCCTCATCCTCGGCGTAGCTCCGGGCCAGCTCGTCCACCAGGCGGCCCACGTCAAACTTCTTATTGTTCTTCAGCTTGTCCTGCACGTAAACGACGTACTGGACGTCCCTTTCCTTGTCCAGCAGCCACCGCGTCAGGGCCCGCGTCTTGGGGATCAGGTCCTGGTCGTAGATCTTGGTGATAAGGAAGACGGTCTTGACGCGGATGCGAATGCGCATGCTGCTCAGCCTCCTGCTAAGCTCGCGGACGCCCCACGCCATGTCGCTGAGCTGCTTCTTGGTCAACATGCGGCTATGGACGTTTTCGTACTGCGGCAGGTCCGGCTCCGACGTGTTCTTGGTCATCTCGCGCGTCCACACCTGCTGGTCGGCCTGACCAGTGACACCATTCTCCACGCTCCCGGGTTCGAGCACGGCGCGGGACTGGCGTCGCGGCCGCTCGCGCTTCGGCTCAACCAGCGTGTCCATGCCTCTGGCGTGTGATATGTCCTCGCCGTCGGGTCGGTTCTGCGGGCTCGCGTAGATCGGGTGTGCGCGGTACTGGTGCCCATTGGCGTCGCCAGCGGCGCCTTGGGCCCGTCGCTGGGATTCGAGGAACTGGTGGACGATGCACTGGTCGCGCCGAGGCTGTAGGGCCACCGGTACGGTGGCTTCGGAAGCAACGAGCGAGCTCTTACGGCGATATGGATTACCAGGGTCAAACGTCACCTCGACGCTCTTCGTCAGCCGATTACCCTTCCTGTGCCGCGAACAAGACTTACCTCGACGGCCTTGCGGTCATCGTCCGTGTCGTCCGAGCACCCGTCGTCATCCGCAAACTTGGCATGCTTGGTCGCCTTGTCTTTGCCCTTGCCCTTATCCGGGCGCGTTTCCGCCTCTCCGTCCCCCATCGCGTCGAGCCTGGCAGAAGCAAGCAGACAGTAAGCAGGATAGCGGCAGCTCTTGCGCCGACGTGCAGCAAATAGGGTGCCTCGTCCCTGTCCTCGAGCCTGGAGGGCAGTGGTCTCGGTAACAGCAGTCAGGTTCAGGCGGGGGTGACGTTCCCGCCTCGGCCGTCTGCGCCGGCGATTGTGTGCGGCGCGAAGCGGATTCGATGAGAAAGGTTCACAGATGGCGCTGTGACGAAGACACTCGAGGATCGCGCAGCATGGTAGATTTGATGGCCTCCCGTCGAGACAGCGAGTCCAGAGCTAAGGACTAGCTACTGGGAGGCTGAGACTGGTGGTGTGCGGCAGCCTAGGTTGATTACCATGCCTCACCTCACCTTGCGCGGGGGACAAGCTCAACCCCACCAGCAGCCTCGGTCAGCCAAGGAGCTCGGGCGGCGCACAGTATAACTCATTCCCTACCCGCCTTGCAATTGTCTATCTTCTCCCGCAGTCTCTCGTCTAGTAAAGCCCGATGCCGCATCACCAGATCCGTCTATTTGCGCCGTAGTTAGCTCGACTGCCGTATCACTCCTCCTGCGTCAGGGCTTGGCTCACAAAACCCCCACCGCAGCAACCCCGCTGATGTCATCGCCAGGTATTAGAGGGGTACAGGGTAGGGATGGAATGTGAACCACCTCATCAAGTTGACCGTTTCCTATCCTATAGCATCTGGAGCGTAAGAGCCATTGGAGGGAATAGTCCATTTTGTTGAGCATTTATTTCGTGATTTTGGCGTCTTGTGGCTCATAGTGCTCGGTTGTGCCCTCTATACCAGATCTGACCCCTCATTTCTACTTCAAGTCTTACAGCAGAGAACGCTTAGCTACGCAACCCAGGCAGTTGCAGCTATTTCGTCACCGGGACCTCAACCCGTTCGACTTAACGTCACAGTACAAGTATACGCGGTAGTATCTGCTGTGTATAAGCCAGAGGTACGGCAAGTATACCTCCGTGCGGCAGTGAAGTCCCCTTTGCAAGACGCACATCTGCTCCAGACGCAAAGGAGTACCCTGGAAACGGAATCGGCCCCAACCACCCCACATCCAGAGCCGACCTTCTTACGACGTCGCAACCACAGGTGGTCACGCCGCGAGTTTCAAAGAAAGCTTTGGGTTGCTCATTGGAGTCTCGTGAGCTAGACCTGGCAAGGGTGCCGACGCCCCTAGAATGAAACACCTCGTCCTCGTGGGGGCTTGCTACTTGGACACCATCCTCAGGGAAGACCTCTCATCTATTCCGTCTACCCACTGCCGTCTAACCCGCCCTTGTAGTGTTCCGCACTACCCGGAAGAAGACTCCAAGCTTCGAGCTACCAGTCTCAAGATCCGCCGCGGCGGGAACTGCCCAAACTCACTCGAGGTCCTCCAGCAGCTCCTCGACGGGCAGGATGACGTCCACCTCTACCTGGTCTCATGCCTCCCCGACCAATCCTCCCCGTCTGCTCGGCGCGTGATTGCTTCTTTTGGGAGCCGTACGAGGGTTGACTTTCGGCATTGCATATATCGGCAGGGACACACGGAGGCGGCTAGCAGCTACATCATCCGGAGCGATGAGACCGGCAATCGGACCCTTGTGAATTATAACGACTTGCCAGAAATGACCACGCGGGAATTTGAAGACATTGTGCACAGCTTCAGCGCAGACCAGGACACCTGGTGGCACTTCGAGGCAAGCAAGCAGTCTCAGCAAGCCATGTCATGAACCGCACCTGACAAACTATCCAGGGTCGCATTCCAGATACCATCCTGGACTGCGTTCACATGCTGCGCAAAAAACTGCCCGCAGCTCAAATCAGTGTCGAAGTAGAGAAGCCTAGGAGACAGGGGCTGCCCGAATTGGCGGCTGAGGTGGACGTAGTCTTCTATTCACGCACTTGGGCCGAGGTATGTCAAACTACTCCGTACGAGGAGCATGTCACCCTTTCTCGCGAGCATCCGCAAACGAGTCCCGACATGACTGAACCTTTAAACCTTGTTCCCCGCTGAACTTGGATAGAGCCGTGGCCACAAGTCTGCCGAAGCGTGTCTCAGAAACGAACGACGAAGTCAAGGGTATCATGTGGCCTGCCCCCTGCGGCGCTTTGCTTATTCGCTGACTGAGATGACTGCACAGGTCCTTGGGGTTATGCACTTGGGGTGCAGACGGCGCGGCCGCGCTGTCCCAGTCCTCAGGAGAGTGTCTTCACTGCCCCGTGGAATATCAACCGGGAGGTATCTCTGTCGTGGAGTGAGTCGTCACCCGGCAGCAAGCTTGTTTGCCAACAATCCGGCAAAAGGCTGCGGTCGCGGCACAGATCCGTTCATTTTACAGCTAACGTCTTCCTCTCCAAATGACAGTGCGGTAGGTGCAGGCGACACGTTCATCGCGGGGATACTGTACGGTCTGGTGTGCTCGACAAAAGGGTGGAGTCTGAGCCAAAGTGTGAGATTTGCGACCAACTTGGCCACTCTGAAGGTTCAGCGTGAGGGATTCGATGGGCTTGGTATCGACATATCGACGGCTCATGACGGCTCATAATTCGACCTCAATGCACTGCTGTCTTGCCCGTCATCTGCAAGCCTGGCGAGAGTCGGCCGTAGCAAGTACCGGTTACCCGTCCCTACTTCGAGTTGTTCGGCAATCCCATGGCCTCTCCGGAGTAGGCTTGTGGAGGTGGGTCGAGATAAGGACGGCTAATATGTAACCAACGTCTGCTTTATCCGTTGTCAAGAGCCTAATTCGTACTCGTAGGCACAAATGATATGCCGCCCGCAAGCTAATAAGACAGGCCGTCTTGCCGGTCCTTGTCTCTTCGCTGGTGTGACTGGTGACCGCGCGTGATGCCATCTGCCTCAAAGGTTAATGTGCCATGACAGGTGGCGCAGAGGAGGCGGCAGAGGAACCCGGGGGTATTTTTGAAGACATCCGCGGACGGCTAGTCGACAGCAAAGCAGCTGGAGGCTAGCGGCGGACGCCGGACTTCAGAACCACTCATCCTCGATGCTCCGGCCGTCCCCAGACGTTGCATTGTAACTAGTCGCCGCGGATGGGGGCGGCAGACTGCGAGGTCGGGCCAAATGCAGTCGCAGTGCTGCTGCGAGGCGAACAAGGCTCCTATGACACCCTAGACATGCGTAGCCCGGCTGCCTGCAGTCAAGACGGATGCCTCGTCATTCAACCAGGATGTGTGAGGACACTTGTCCAAGTGTGGGCTCTCAACAAGAGTCACAACTCCTGGCGCCGCATCTGCCCGATATTCGGGATCCACGCAAACGCGCACAATCCAGTGAGCCAATAGACGGCAGACTGACAGTGAGAGTCTCGAGACAAGTCCATCGGAGCCAATTTGGACGAAACCCGCTGACAAGGTGCCTGGGCAAGCGAGTGAGGAGGCTGGCAGAACTGTCGACAACTCGTCCGTGGTAGTGAGTGGTTGGCGCGAGGCTGCCTGGGACACACGGAGGCTACAAACACGACGATGGAGCTGCCAGAGACCGCGAGTATATCGGGGAGGGCGGCTCTGGTTCGTGCAGGGCCAGGCAGAACCAACTTCCGCAGTGTTTCGCTAGTCGGTCCTGGCGTCGCCGGGGTTTGCCTGTCCGAGAAACGGCGCCGGTCGTTCGTACGAGTAGTCTCATGCCCATCCCGGGAAGATTCTCGGCCGCCAAATGGAGAAAGCCGCACATTGAAGATGGCGGCAGTCGAAGCAACCCGATTGAGGCGCCAGTGCAGTCAGTACCTAATGGAGGGGGCGTCGTGCTACCGACACCCACGTCTCAGTTGCCCGACGCCCAGTGGGCCATGCGATGTGCTGCACTCAGTGAAGAGACCAGACACCCTGGGGTGAGGTGCGTGTATGTCTGGGGAAGTCGGCAAAATGTCTATTTGTGGCTGAAGGGGCCTCATCCTGGACATTCCGATTCTGTTGCGGCGGTTGGTGAAAGGGGAGGTGCTTGGACCTGGACGAGAAAGGCTGCTAAATGTCTCACCGACAAATAACCCCTCCTCCGGCCGAGCTGTGCACCTGGAGGTTCCCGTTCCTCATGGGTTCCGAGGCTGCTGCAACGGTGTTGAGTGGCAACACCACTACTCCGTAGCCGCAGCGAGGTGGAGGGAGCCAACAGCTTCAAAGGTCCATACCAACGCCGGCTGACGATTGCACGACCAGTGGAACATCAACTTTCATCGTTGATGCAGGCGGAACACGGCTGATGGCACGCGAGTAGCCAAGAAACGTCCGTACAAAGTATCGCTGCCGAGAAGTGATCAGCGTGCAACGCACTGCCTCTGTTTGACGGACCGATATCGACCGCTTGGCTCCTCGTGGGCTGGGTTTTTTTTTGGGACGGAGCCAAGACCTGCAGGCCGCAATCCGTTCACACGGAGCAGAGAACGTCAGGGTACAAGTGATTAATGGCCAGCCAATGCCCCCCAACGGCTCCATTCCGCGGCAACGAGAACGCCGTCCCCTCGCAGGGGTGCCTAGAGGTGGACCAAAGGAGCAGCGTACTTGTAGGTGTTGCAGCGCACGAGTACTCCGTACAGCTCACCACTTTGTTGACGTGATATGATGTGCCGCAGACTGGAGCGGCCCAAGGGGGGTCACGTATTGCCGTGCTCGCATGCACTCCAGGCTGTGACTTGACCACGCGCCATGCGGGACTGATCTTCTGTACGTGTCATTGTCTCGTCCGAGCTCGGCTTGATGTCCGACGTTGGAGGACAGGGGCCAAGAGAAAACTTCCACTCTATCCAGGTCCAATCGTAGAGGCTTGAGCCCTTTAAGTTGCGAGCATGATAATGAATACCCTTGTCTCCTGTTATGACGCAGTGCTTTCTCCTTGCATCCGGGAGAGCGCAGACTTTGCGACTTTGTACGAGCATGGTCTGCTGGACCCATGGCAGCGGTTACGGCCGATTCGAGGTGTGGCCGTGTGGGGGTCGACGGCCCCTTGGCCGCACCCGCAGGCACCGCAGGTCCACATCATCTCAGAGCCAATCACTTGGCTTTACCGCGGACAAAGATAATCAAACGCTGCGTCAGGGCTTATTAGCACGCGAGCACCTGGTCCAGAAGGAGGCTCTTCCAGGTAGTCAACTGGTGGAACCTTGGTGAATGCGATGGTAGACGCATCTGACCTACGGCATGATCTGACCGGTTGACTTTCGACTCGCGCCAGCCGATCCAGGCCTACGAGCACGAGCATGGCGCTCAAGGAGTCTGTTGCTGGATTTTACTTTCCTTCTCCCTCCAGTCATATGTGCACACGCACTTGCTCTCCACAATCCGCGCCTTTTCAGGTCTTCATACCAGCCCATCCCTATCGCTGTTTCACAGTCATCTAACGGCTCAAGACGAGTCAGATGACTCGTCAGGGACTGACAACGTGCTTCGAGACTAGAGGTGCTTGAGCTTGGCTTTGGTACGTATTAATACTCACCAAGCGGCGCATGACACACGACTAATTGGATCGTTTGCTCTCACGTCCGTGAGCCGACCTGGTGTAGATTCCGAGAGATCTCCGCTGACATGTCTTTACGACATGCAAGCACGAGTGCCCAGGCCTCTCCCCTTGGTACGACTTTGCACTAGATTCCCGTCACACCAGTCGTTGCAGTGGCAAGTGGCATGCACTACGAGTACGGACTACGAGCACGTAGCACCGCGTTTCGCCCCATGCGAGCAGGCATGTGCCACGCAAGTACGGAGTACGGAGAACAGAAATGTGAGTTTTGACAAATCGCGCCGTACGGAGCACTGGTCCGTGTCCCATGTGTTTCGAGCTGTTTGCGGCCATGTTGTCCCCGAGGCTACGGAGCAGCTCGTCTCAATACTCGACTTCTTAAGGACTTCACTTGAGTCCTAGCTTGCCATTGGCCATCTGCGAAATGTGACGGATTTGTTCGGGGTTGCTTCTGGGCTCGTTGTCTCGTTCGGTTGATCGCGCCAAATAAAGAGGTCACAGCGGGGCAATTAAGGTAACAAACATGGCACATTTCCTGCAAGCCTGTTAGTTCCTCTGGGGCTGCCCCCAAGCGGCCGTCGTGGGCAATCTCGAAACAGGGCCAGAGTGATGTTCTGCCGTTGCCATGACAGAACACACGGGCGGGGCTGCCACTTTTGATTGCATAGTCCGCACGAGTACGGAGTGGATAAGCTGACACGGATTGCTTGGTCCGTGTATCAAGCTTCGGCTACGGAATCGGTTCCTGGAGATTATTTGACTTCCCTACAAGTAGATGGCACAAGCAGCTGGGGAGAGATGGTGTCGGTGACTTGGTGCAGGGCGCTTCATCTTGCTGACGAAAGTGGCCCGGCAAATGCACGCTTCAGTAGTTCCAAAGGGCTTGCGGGCTTCGTGACGGTGTGCTTTATGCAAGCGTCCCGGTTGATCATCAATTGCGGACGTAAGAGGGAGGTGCTCCGTGGGAAGCGAGGAAACGTCGTGAGGGCTTGGTCGTCGGTCCTACCGCTCCGCGCCGCTGGCTGCGACCCACCGACAGACAAGGCAAGGCGGACACGCCCATTCGGCAGCAGATCACGAAGGCCACTCACCGTCAGTGCTGTCACGCTGACTGCGGGTACTCGTACACGGGCGCTCGTGGCAGGCGAACAAGCTGCAGTGGATTCAGCGGGTTTCAGTTGCTCCTCAGCCGCCACCTGCGAGTACAGGTTGGGGCGGCCTAGGGCGCCATGAAAACGATCCGCGAGCATGAGTGCCAGGGATGCAGACGATGTTTCCTCAAGATCACATGGCGCGAGCTGCAGCATGGTGCAAAGCTAGTGAGCACCAACAAAGCCTTTCGGCTTCGCTGGCGTACTCGTAGCGCGCACGGCGCCAGAGCGTGCGGCGTTGCCAACTAGAATCATTCGCAACGCGACCGGAGTGGTTGGTCTGAACAAGGATCGAGACCAAGCGCAAGCCGCCGTTCAGGTTGCGCCCAGGTCGCTACAAGAGCCGGGCCGGCGGGTAACAGGGAGCGAATCGTGTTTGGGTCCGTGAGGGACGACTCCGAAGTTGGCACTGCACAAGAAGAGCTCTCAGAAGCCGACATGTCTTGGCTGGCCCGTTGTATGGAACTTCCCAGGGTAGTTGGTAAGCAGATGTCGTATTCACTGGTGAAAGGGCCGTCGTACGCGAACCGCCTAGCCGGGAGGATCCAGAGGCTTGGCCTCCGAGAAGCATGAGGGTTGGCTGGCGGAGCTAGCCAAGCTTGACGAAGCCTGGGCGCGCGCTCAGGCTGCTCGGCGACATGTGGGGGCCGGAAGCTGGCAGAAGACGCACGTTGTGCGATAGCTAATGAAGGACGCGGCGATGTGGGCGTTGTCCACGCCTGTGAGGATGACGAGTCGCGCAGGGCCTACGGAGGACGCGGGTGCTGGGGAAGCCGACTTGCATGGCTCTCGGGGCGCTGTTTTGTGGAGAGGGCTGAACTGCTCGCGGAGTCTCGCGCCTTTGAAGGCTTCCAAACCCGGTGGCGGACTGTTGGTTGGTCTCGGTGCTCCGGGACGACCGTGGGTCGCGGAGGAGAGGAGCTCTCCCCTTGTCGCGAGCTGCAGGTGCAGCCGCCCGTCCGTGTCCGTCGTCCGTCGTCGTCTCCGTCGAATCGACCAGGACGACGAGCCGCTGGTGGTGCGGGGCCCAAGTGTGTGTGGATTAGTAGATACCTACGAGTACGAATTACTCGTAGATGGAGGGAAGCCAGGGTAATGGTTGTGGCCACGCTCGATAACCTGGTGAATGGTGGCACTGACGGACGGGACGGGGTGGTTGGGTTGGTCAAAGGTGGAGGGACTGGTAAGAGGGCTGAGCTGGATAGGATTGAGAGGTGGTGACGGATCCCGTACGAGGAGGGCCCCCAGGCAGGCGGCAGCCAACGACCAGCGGCAAGAGGCGCTGTTCAGGGCTCACCGCAGCGTCTCGCGTCCCAAGGCTCCATGCGCCTTGCGCCATGCGGTGACCCAAGCCCGGGGTCACCCACCCGCTGTTTTACAGTTGGCGTTGGCGCTGGAGGGTCTAGAGGCCGGTCCAGTGTAAGGTCGGCTAAGTTTCGAGTAGCGGCCTGAGCAGCGACCGGGGCTGGGAAAGGGGCGCGGACCACGGAAGGCAAATAGCCCTCTACTCGTACCCCGTCGGTGACGGCATAGAAGAAGGGGGAGGCTTTTCCAGCGGCGGGGGCACCCTTCAGCTCGTCGCTTCCTTACGCTACCAAGCATCCCCCGTAGCTACACCACCTCCAAGCGGAGCCGATCACATCGCCAGTCGGCGTTGCATGGTTGGGGGCTCACGAGAACTCGTACCGAGTACCCGCATCCGGTAGCGCAGGGAGGTTTCCAACTTATCCCCACCGTGTGCTCCCTCCTCGATGAATGTGCATTTTTGCCGCCTGTAGGCAAATAATGTAAGCCCGGGTGCTGTGTGGAGAGGCCCGAGCCATGACCAGTCTCTGAGCTCAGACAAACACAGGTTCAGGCGAGCTGTGGAGATGGCCTCTTAACGACTAAATTCTTCCTACGCGTAATTGGGCTCGGCCATAAGACGGGAGACAGATGACCTCGAACGGGTCCTGCCCTTTGCATGAAGCTGACAGCTGAGCACTGGCAGGGAGACAGACTGGACAGGGCTCGAATCAGGCTTGTCACATGAGCACCCGCAGATACTTGACTCCCGCTGCATGCCTCATGGCGTCGCGTTGATCATGTGTACTTTCGAGCATGTGTTACGAGTAATGCGGTGAAAGTTGCCAGTTGGATCGGCAGGCTCTTTCTGCAAGGTCGTCGTGTTTTGGCCATGCTGACGCTGATGGCTGTGCCTCCTCTAAGGCAAGCAAGGTGGCTTGTGGAGGCGTTTTCGTTGGTGGTACCGGGGCTCCCTTCTCATGCACATGAACTGCAAGCACGACGTACCAGCAACAGCAGACGCAAGGTGCAGGCATGCTGCCTAGAGAACAGTGCCTGACCGGAGCGTCCGTTGAGAAGTGCGGAATGTGCCCACAACATGCAGGCGTTCATCCAGATGCCACTCTTTTTTAGACGTCGCGCAGCGGTTGAAACCAAGCAGAGACGCGACTCGGGTTCTCCCTGCCGTTGCGCCGGAGCCTTTGTCCTGCGCCCCTCGGCGGAACTGCCCGTACGAACGGTGACGAGCATGGACGGCTGTCACGCACAATGCAGAGGCTGGCTCGTCAGAAACCGGCAGGGCCGGAGGCAAAGCAGGGCCGATCCTGATGATCGAATAACCACGAGTACGAGCAAATCCGCGGTCACTAGCGTGTCGAGTCTGGCCGTGGGATGTGATGGGTGAGCGTCAAGCGATGCGCCCTGATCCTTGACCGACTGCGGGTGCGGGTGCGGTGCTGGTGCTGAGATTGCGTCGCAGAGGTGAATCAGACAGGGCAAAGCGCTGCGTTGGCCCAGTCCAGGTCGCGTTGGACCACCTAAACGAGTGCATGGAATGGGTAAACGTGAGATGGGGCCCCTACCTGGGTTATAAATGGCCAAGGTATCGGCTACAAAGAGGGAGCCTGCGCTGGCTACGCGACGGCAGGTCCGCAATACCGCGTGGCCAAGGGCCCGCCGTGGCACAACAGGAAGCCACCCAAGCCTCCAAGCCCCCGTCGACGGCCTGGCTCGCAACCTAACGCTCAGCGCCTCCCTCCCGCGATGCCGCGCCAACGTGCGAGCATGGGAAAGTCTGGTGTGTCTGGGTCGTGCCTCCGCTTCCCTTAGTGGCTGCTGCCACTTGTGTACGGAGAACGGAGTACCCGTAGTCTCGTGGGTAGGCTGCAAGCGCGGAAGGCAAGCATGCGAGGCCGAAGCGCACTCCATCCGTGCTCCAGCGAACCGGCCTCACCACCAGCATGGCGGCGCACAGCGCACGACCCTTGCAACCCTGCCCTGCAGCCTGCCCATCATGAGGTGCCCAGTCGCAGGTCCGAGTTGGAGTCCACTCCGCTGTCGTGACGCCTCTTCTCCCACTTGGCTCCTCCGCCAGGCGACTACGGGGCAAGGAGGAGGACAACGGGGTATGGAGCATTCCGCACGGAGACACATATTTTTTTCCTTTTTGCCTTGTCTTGCCTTTCACCTGGACCCGAATCCGGCCCACTTTGTCGAGCGCTCGTCGTAGCGCAGTGCTAATCTGTTCCAGCCCAAATGGCTCCATGCGCCGACGACAGGATCCCGGAGGCAGCAAGTTCAGAACAATTTGCACAGAAGGACCCGTGGATACCAAGAGAGGGTTCGACTCCCCAACTTGAGTGGGGTATCAGGAGGCGGTACATACTGACAAGAGTAGCTCCAGCGTGGTGGGAGGGTGAGTAGCACGCAGATGAGCAAGCGGTCGTGGTGCCGAATTGCCCAAGGTACTCGTACTCGTACCTGACGCATCCGAGCGGCGCCGGCGGACAATGGAATTTAGACTGACGGTGCTCTCGCAACCGTGAGGCACGTACGAGCACGAGTACTCGCCGACGACGGTGGCGGTTGGAGGATTGGTGGGGGCAGATCTGGATCGCCCTCTCATCAGACAAGCCATAGCGCCCGCCAAGGAGCAACTCCAGCCTGCGGCTTGTTGGCCGGCATTGATGCTACCGCGACACCGATGGCGTTCCCCGTCCGTCCGCCAGAGCCGTTTTGCCATCGTCAGTGTCGCGGCCCAGGCGTCTCACTGCTGGATCTACATGTGAGACTTGACTTCCGTCACGTATCCGTTAGCCTCACCCGACGCCGTGACTTCGTTGATACTCATACGTCGCCCGCCTCCTTCACTGGCACTTTGTCGGCGCCCTAATACTCGAACCAGCAGCGTCGTACAGCTGGGCTCGAACTCTCATCAATCCCACCCTTCTCCCCGCCGCCGCGGCTGCTCATCCCTGCAGTGGAGCCAGGCCAAGGGGTCCTTCACTCGAGCCGGCGTGTCCACTGCCAGCCCAGCTCGCCGTTCCCGACTGACTGTGGACACACGCCCCCTTTGGCGCACCTCCCTCCACATGAGGCAGTGTCCTCGGCATCCTGCCCTGGAGACTGGCTGGTCTGCCTAGCGCCATCCATAATGAGACTCCGGTGCGTGAACACGACCCTTCTGCATCCCTTCCACGACGGGGCTGGCTGGCTGTCCCGGTGCACTTACATCGGCAGGGATAGGTGGGTGGGGTGGGCTGATGGGTTTCGCCAGTCGAGCTTTGCGGCTCCTTGATGCGGTCAGTCAGTGCCTGTGCTCTGCAGGTTGCAAAGGCTGGTCAGCACAAGCAAGGCAAGCAAGGTAGGCTATTTGTCCAGCTTTCAACTGCACCCTTGATCCATCCATCCATGCAGCCGGCCAGCCGGACGGCGCATGCCTGGTCCCAATGGTTCAGGTCTGTTTGACCCGAGCTTTCTCATCCCGGCGGTTCTTGTCTTGTTTCCGTCGTCGCTCACTGTTGCCCGCCTTGGGGGGTGCGCTTGTCCAGCACCGGCCACCGACGACATCCAAAATTGGCTGTCGGTGCATGACCTGGCCAAGGACTTGCATCCCGGACTCGGCCACGGTCGTTAGTACGTCGACTGCAGCTGCCAGTGTACTGTGGCATGGTAACTGCTAGTACTCATACTGCGGAGTCGCAGTAGCAGCCTCGAGCCCACCTGCGTAAGGACCGGGTGATGACGGACGGCCTGATTGCATCGAACAGGCCCAGCTGGCGTTCGAGGAGCTCCACTGCTTCCGCCGACATCCAGGATACGGATCATGGAGAACCGCACTACACGTACGAGCCCACGGCCGACGGTGCCCCAGGCAAGGGCGCTTGCTCCTGCGCGCCACACACACCTGCTCTAACGTTCACTGGGGCGCGCTATTGTCCTCGGCACGGCCGCCCCCCTGGAAATGGAACCCTTTTTCTTCTTCCTTTTACTTTCCCAGGCTGGAATCCGTCCGATGAGACACCCTGGTTTGGCTCGCCTGTACGTTTGTATGACGCACCGCACCCAGACACGCCCCCCCTTCTGTCCAGGATGCCACACTCCACGTCGAATTCCCACCCCCCACCCCTCCCCGAAGGTTGCGCGGCCGACTCGCAGAGAAAGCCAACCCTTGCTCGGTCGGTATGGATTGCAGACGACTCCATGCGCCGCCGAGGATACGTACTCCTGGATGCGGCGACAGCTTTGGCTTACAGTAATGCAACCCGCACATCTGGTCCATCGCCAGCGCCAAAAGGGACCATGCCATGTCGTTCATTACTGGGTGTCTTGCCGGCCCACACCCAGATCCATGGTGGTGACTTGCACCTGGCTTGATTTAAGATATCCTTTCAAGCCATCCTGAGAACAAGCTGGCGCTTCGATCCCTCGAAACCCACCCCTGCGGCTCAACGTCCACGATACATAACCCAGGCCGAGTCCTTTCACATCCTCAGGCCCCTCATATCCATCACTCAGCCAGAGCATCTCTACTACAACACCACCTCTCGTTCGAGCAAGGCCGCCGTCTTTCAACACTTGCCTGCTCTACTCCGCCGCCCAACTCTACTCTTCTGGACTTGAATCGAAACATCATCCGTCATGATGTACCCATCCTTTGGGGTGGCTCCACCCGACACTCAACCTGTGTCTTATACTCGAGATGCCTTCCTCCACGACCTTCCTTCGCAGATGGCCATTTCTCAAGCAGCACGGAGACTTTCGAGGAGCTCGAATGGTCAACAACGAGCAGGATCAGCTATGCGAGTGGTAAAGCCCAGCAGCGCGAACACTAGTCCGAGGCCGTCCGCCAGTCTCAGCCGTAGGAGAACCTTAATGAATGATGGCTCAGCTTCACGACGACAGTACCAGGGCGTGGAATATCTCTCTATCCTTCCGGACAATGATCTGGTCTCTTCGCGGAAACAACCTACACGGCCACTGAGCTGGCATCCGGCATCCTACGTGCAACAACAGCAGTTCCAGAGTCAACATTTAACAAGCTACCCTTTTCCGACCCCGAGCATGTATGCCGATAGCCATGATTACTGCTCGGCACAACCTCAATTCTCTCCCATGATGGCTTCGTACTCGAACGACACGTCGCCCTCCTCGACTTTCTCGCCACTGCCGCTGTTTCCGAGCAGTGACAACACGCAGTACTTGCAGCCGGAGACATGGGATTTGTCGCAGAGGAGGAGCCCGTTCTATACCCCCTCCAACGATAGCGGAGGGATGGAGCCGTTTCCGGTTTCGAGCGGCACCACGAATCTCAAGACATCAGCTGTCGGTGCCCTGGACTGGAACGCCTTCGTCTCGCATGGATATAACAATACATCACCTCCGACGCCGGAGTCGTTTCCTCAAACCCAGGGCTCGCACACGCTGCTTTCAGAGGCCTCTGTACCCTACCAGGCTCTGGATGAACCGGAGGAGGAAGGGGAGATTCTTGTTGGCATGGGCCTATACGATGCTCCCGAGAAGTTTCACGAGGATCCCCAGCTGGACAACTACCGCTCCACCGTCTCTTCTCTCTTGGGGTCGTCATTCAGACCTCAAGAGCCGAGAGGCAAGGGCCTGAAGCTGGAGGAGACATGGGAGCCTCCAAAGTCCGACGACGGAGAGGAGGAAGACGACGATAATGATGACGACAGCAACAGCAGAGAGTAGGGCCAAAACCTCGGTGATCTGGCATGGGCGATTTCCCTCCTCCGACTTGCAGCCCGAGCTCCCTGTCGGATTATGATCTTGGCCAGGTTTTGCACTGTACCATATTATTGGGATTTTGGGATAGTTTGATTTCAGCGGGAGTTTTGGAATTGCATGTGGATGCGCTGTGCTAGCATCACGGGGCTCGGGTACGAGAACGGCGCATATTTCGGGCAGAGGACACATCTGCGAGGAAACACTTGGGCGATGAGAGCAGGATACCCGGAACAGACGTGTATAGCAAAAAGCATACAGCGGGCTCAAGCCCATAAGGCACATTTAGGAAAGATTTGAACAACGGTTGGATGAGTGGCGTGTGTATTCCGAGGCAGGCCTGTTGCCGGTGACGATGCAGCCATTCATGGTCGCCCGACAGGCCGTACGAAGTCTCAAACAAAAGCAAACAGAACCGCCATCCAGGACCCTTGTCGGACATGTGTCGTAGGCGGGTCCGTGCATTGATGGGGAGGGGGGTGGGTGGGCGAGCCGCCCGGTCGGCGTAGCGATTCTCTCGTGGCCGCACCCCGCCCGTTCCTAGCGGCATGTTCCAAGCAACCACCACAGCCCTGTGTGGGCTCGAACTAGCTTTGCTGCGAGTGGAAACACCAGCCACTCCAGCTGGTGGGACTGTGCCACAGTTGATAAAGACCGGCAGCGTGGTTACTGTATGCGTACCCGTCCGCAGGTACGGATTTGGGTTTTCGCACAGACTTGCCATCGCGCTCGGGGATCACATCAGCAAATTCAATTCTTGTTCCCGAAGCCGGCACTTCTACCCATACCATTGAGCACAAGCCCCTTCCCTCGCTCTACTGCGACGCCAAGGCAGCAAACTGGGTTTGCAAGGCCCCATGGTCCGGTATGTCTTCAACTCGTGGCGCGGCCGCGACGAGATGTTGCTCGTGCGGCGGCAGTTCTACGACACGGAGCCGGAGGCGATGACCGAGGGCGACGACGACAAGGCGAGGAGCCGCCGGCGGGAGCAGCGGCAGTGCGCAGTGGCGCGAGTGTCCATGTGGATGGCGCGCCAGCACTGCTCGCACATGGTGGAGTCGACGGCGCTGCTCACGGCAGCGATCCTCAGCGACGATGATGCAACGGAGAACAATGGCTGGTCGACGTATGCCGTCCGCGCGACGTACGCGGCTGCCTTTAGCAGGTAAGAAGCCTCGGCTCCCGAAGGAGACGTCTCTTCGCTTCACTGCAGGCTGCACCCGCATACAATGGTGCACGCCGAGGTGGTATCGTCTTGTCATTGCCGAGGGCACAATGCTGACCGCTGCAGATTCGTCACGGGCCTGCTGGACGGGCACCAGGACAAGCAGCGCAAGCAGAGCATGTACGCAATAGCGAAGAAGATTGGGCTGCCAGCCACTTTCGTCGAGCTGCGGCACCAGTCCACGCACGAGCAGCTGCCGTCGCTGGCCAAGCTGCGGTCCATGGCGAACAAGGCGCTGGCCTGGATATGGGACTACTACTGGAAGAATCTGGCCGACGACGACTCGCCAAGTGGCCACAGGCAGACTGACCTTTGTCGAGACGCCATTCTGACCTTCCTGCGAAATGGCGACGACGAGGGACGCACAGCCAGGACGATGAAGGAGCTGATGAAGTGGCCCGTCGACCGTGTACTGCGGACCATTGGCGAGCTGCAGGATACGCTTCCGGGAAACCAGGCGTACCTCAGGTGCCTCAAGCTGTCCAAGGAGGTCTTGGTGGCGCGGGCCGACGAGGCCGAAGCCGGACGCGCTGCTGGCAGTGCGGCTGGTGAGCCGAGCGCGGACGTGTCGGACTTGGAGCCTCAGCAGGAGCCGGAGGAGGGTTCCGAGCGGGCCGTCGGATGGTTCCTGTATGAGGGCCCGTGGAAGTCTAAGCCAATTGGTGTCGCTTGACGGCCCATATCTTTGTTTGTTCTTATAGATACCCCCTTTCGCGTTCGAGCGGCGGAGACGTTTATATTGATGACTTATGATGAACTGTCCGGGTAATGACGGTGTCCTCCTCTTTGGGGTGATCCGCCTCCGACTCAAGAAGCAATGACTATGCAACTACTTTTCTTGATGCTGAGTTGCGCTCCAGCAGCCGCATCCCGTCTTGGACAAGTAAATATAATTTTGGTGCACGTCAATGAATGGTCCAACCGGAATGCCGCCGTTTGTCCGTTACTAAGGCGTCACGTGGGGCTCCCGAGCTTCACAACATAAGCTGCGGCAGCTATCAGAGCCACCTAATTCATACTGATTTTCACACACGTCTCTCTCCATCCGCTGCTGCACCTTATGAACCGACTTATCCCCCGCAGGCCCTTTTCCAAGCAGAAATTCAGAGTCCTTCTACCCACTGCCGTAGGTACAGCTTGACAGGCGACGTCGACGGTTTTGGCACTAAAGCTATTTACGTCACAGTTCCCTACCGCCCGCGCGATGCATATCCAGTCGATCCCCATGTGTATGCCGTCTGCTCTTGAACCTGGCCAGGCTAAAGCCCTCGTGAGGTTCATCTTCATTCCTAGATCACTCTCTGACGGACTGCATTCATAGGGGTTGGGACCAGCAACAACTACGCCTACCTAGTGGTGGATGACAAATCCAAGGATGCCTTCATCATTGATCCGGCTAACCCGCCCGAGTATGCTGCCAACGAGGCCGCTGCGCGGATTGTGTATGCTGATGAGCGCGGCAGGGTTGCGCCGATCCTGAAGGATGCTATAAAGGCTGGCAAGGTTAATCTGAAAGCCATTGTCAACACGCATTCGTGAGTGCTTGGTGAGGTGTCGTGAGCAGGTGAGGTACGACGCAGACACTGACACGCGACGCAGGCACTGGGATCACGCTGGCGGGAACAGTAAGCTGGTGAGAAGCATTGCTTGTCACAAGCGGATGCGAATGAATAACTGCTAACGGCGCTCTGTAGTTGGAGGACTTGGGAACCCCACGGCTTGAAATCATCGGCGGCAAGGATTGTCAAGCCGTCACCAAGACGCCCGCGCATGGAGAGACCTTCAAGCTGGGCGACATCTCGGTGAAGAGCGTGCACACGCCCTGCCACACGCAGGACAGCATCTGCTTCTTCATGGAGGACACAACTGGCAAAGCCGTTTTTACGGGCGATACCTTGTTCATCAGCGGTATGTTGCCAGTCTCATGCATGGTACTGTCCAACTTGTACTGATGATAAGGGAAAAGGTTGTGGCAGATTTTTTGAGGGGACACCGGCCGAGATGAACGAGGCATTGAACAATCGCCTTGCAGCTCTCCCAGACGACACCGTGACATATGTAAGTGTGTCCCGCCAAAGTCCTGACAGCGGACATACTAAAGCGACGACTGTAGCCTGGACATGAGTACACGAAGAACGACGTCAAGTTTGCCAAATCGGTTCTGCAGAGCGAGCCTGTCCAGAAGCTGCAGGACTTTGCGGAGAAAAACCGCGTCACAACGGGCAAATTTACAATCGGCGATGAAAAGGTACGATGATTGCTGAGGGGAGACGTGTCAAAAGGCTGGCTTACTGACGCAATGTAGAAGCACAATCCTTTCATGCGACTCGGGGTAAGCTTTCGACCATCACCATTTCGTTGGTGCCAGTGACCTGAGCTGACTTTGGGACGTAGGACCCGGCTGTTCAAAAGGCAACGGGCGAGACGCAGCCTGTCGATGTCATAGGCAAGCTACGCGAGCTCAAGAACAACTTCAAGTGAGGACCAACGCCATCTGATGGCAAGGATGGCTGTTGACCTCTCGATATCCAGGCCAGCCGGTGCCAAGATGTGAAGGGATGATGTATGATTCCGCTACGGCAAAAATCACGACATGTTGCAATCCAGAAATTAAAAGGGCCATGTGATATGTGTCTCCATGAATTGCTAGGCACCCATCGGCATCGACGGCGGCACCGGACGCAACTCGCTGGACAGCCACGTCATACAGACGCGACTGTTGCTTTTGCTTTTGCTTCACTGTCCACACTTGCTCGCCCTGGATGAGTAAGAGGCTGCAAGCTCTAGCATTTTTAGAAGCGAATGTGATTCTTGTTTTCGTCGCTGGCGAAACTCTTCGTCGTCGTCCGTCGATTGACGGGACCAAAGGCGGCATCTGCGAGCGCGCGCGCGCGCAACGTGGCAACAAGATAGATGGGCAAGAGTAGGCGCCGAGTGCCTGACTTCAGGGTCTTTTGCGCCGCCCATTGCGCCTCGCGGTGCGCACGCTCGCAGACTTTGCCTTTGCTGCAGAGAAGTTGTGGAGGAGGAAAATTTCGGGACGTGGAGTGTTGGGACGCGTCCTGCATGTAGTATGGGGCCGGCTCGATAGTTAGTCCGGGCAGCGTTCCACCGTACGAGTCCCCCGCCAACTTCAAGTATCATCGTCCAAGGTAGGTGAGCTACTCCGTACATCTGATCTAGTGTCTCTGTTACGGTTGCCAGATGCGCGCTGCTGCTGGTGTGAGTTGAAGGCTAGGCTGAGTATCATTCATTGTTCCAGATAAGGAGAGCGTCCCGGACCTTGCGTCATGCTCTCTTTGCGACGGCTTTGACGGAGTTGACGCTTCCGCAACATGATGTCGCTCAACCAAGCCTAGAAATATTTGGTCGCAACCGGAAGGCAGGGTCTCATTTTTGACTTTTCATTATCGTAACACTATGTAGTTGCCGTCCGGATCCAGGAACGCGGGCTTGCATATATACACTCTATCAGCGCTTGGGCGCCATTGGGGAATAGATGGAAAAGCTACTTCTGCCGCTGCAACCAATCCCTCCAGCCCTGGTCTCTCAGGATCGACCGTACCCTCGCCTGTAGCCACTCGGTGTTGCCCCAGAAGCCCCACGACGCCTGGAAACGACACCAGTCCACCAGCGCCGCCTCCCAGTGCCGGCAGAAGTCGTCCCAGGGATACTCGAGCCCGTCGGGGCGTCCGGCGAGCAAGACCTCGCGGTACTTCTCGAGCAGGCGGCGCTCGCCGTGGTCCATGGGCAGCTCGTCGGGCGTCCAGTGGGTGCTGCTGGTGAGCATGTCGGGCGGCACGGAGCAGGTGAAGAGCTTGGCAAGGTCGCACACGCCCAAGCCAAGGCCGGCGTACTGGAAGTCGAAGAAGGCGACGCGGTCGTCCGCCGCCGTGGAGAAGAGGTTCTCGGACTTGACGTCGCCGTGGAT
This sequence comes from Tolypocladium endophyticum, assembly GCA_024339985.1. Taxonomy (NCBI): domain Eukaryota; kingdom Fungi; phylum Ascomycota; class Sordariomycetes; order Hypocreales; family Ophiocordycipitaceae; genus Tolypocladium; species Tolypocladium endophyticum. The sequence continues at coordinate 147,755 of JALHBW010000125.1, forward strand.
GTACGTCTCGTAGGGCCGGCCTCTCGGCGTGAGGAAGGAGGCCACTTGTTCGGCGACGGAGCTTGACGAGCCTGGCGCCGGGGTGCAAAAGACAGCAGACCATTCGGAGCTCCCGTCCTTGGCGAGCGCGGCGTACTCGCCGCGCCGTGTGGCGAGATACGTGTATCCGCCGTTCAGCCAAAGACCGCTCCCACCGCCCTCGGCGCCGAGTTGCTTCCTCCGTTGCGCCTCCTCCAGCGGCGGTTGGAGGAACTTGCTCAGGTCCCCAGGCAGCGACTTCCACGAGCTACTATGAAACTTGGCCAGCCACTCCAGAGCAGCGTGGACTTGTCGCAGCGTGAGAGTGGCCCTCTTCTCCCCCGCGACGGGGAACTCGAGTCGCAGGTCCGTCATGATGGTGGCTGTCAGTTCCCCCAGCCCGTCGGCGTCGGCGCGCTTGCGCATGCCCCGCGTCGACGCCAGACACGCCGCTACGGCGACGTTGTCATCGAGCGTCGGCGCAACCTGGTCATAGAAGAACTGCTCCACCTCGTAGCTGAGCATCTTGCGCAGGTGGCCCTCGTCGCCGTGCCCGGTGGGCGGCGAGATGAGTTTCAGGATGAGGTGGAATACGCCATCGGCCGGCTCCTCTCGGCCAGCGAACCGCTGCCGTGGAGCGCCGCGGTTGCCGTCCTCGCGGGATGTACGTGCTTGGAGAGCGCAGATGTGGCCGTAGCCCGCCCACAGGGTCTCGAGCTCGGTGCAGGAGACGAGGTCGAGCCCGAGCCAGGAGAGCATGATCTCGGCCACGCGTCGGGGCTCCGCGGAGGAACCCATGGCGACAGCGGTTGCGAGACCTCGCTAAGGAAGAGAGCCTCACGGGGTAGTGCAATGCTCTGCCTGGTGGTGTTCGGGGCACTCGTGCGTCATTGACGGTTTCGAGGGAGTTAAAAGTGGTGACCACAGTCAAGTCGTCGAGAGTGAAGTGGGGCGTTGCGCCATGCCGGCGGTCGCGGAGCATAACGTAGGGAGAATAGCTTTAATCCGGACAAAAGACAAACAAAAGTTGCCCTTCATGCAGTGCGCCGTGCTCATGCGAGTTCTGAGAGGCAGTTCTAGCAACGGATTTGCGATGGAGGGCCGCGATCAGCAAGGCTTGAGGTGCGGTGGGTGTAATTGACAAGTGCCAGCGGGACAGTGTTGGAAGCCCTCACCTAGGTCAAGTAGACACTGTGCTCGAGCTCAGCGTCAGGTCGGCGTTATTCTCGATTCACGCGCAGCGGCGCCTCGCACAACTCGCGAGCGTTCCATTTTCCAGAAGCAGCAGCAGCAGCAGCAGCGCACATGGTACGTCGCGTCGCAACTAGCAAGCCTTCCACATTAATTTCGAACTGGCTGACCTCGACAGCCCCCGAAGCGCAAGCCCGCGACCGGCGCGCCGCAGCAGCCTAAGGCGCGGCAGTCGAAGCTCGCCAAGGAGCACAACGTCTCGGCGCAGGAGGAGGGCGAGATCAAGGAGGCGTGGAGCCTCTTCTCGGAACCCATGGACGGCGAGAAGAACGGCGTGCTGCCCATTGACGACGTCAAGTCGGCCCTCATGCACGTCACCACCACCCACCAGGCTTCCCGACCTCGCGCGACAGCCGGCTAACGAAGCATCCCACAGAGCGCTCGGCATTCCGCCCTCGTCGCCCGCCGAGCTGTCCGAATTCACGTCCATCCTCGACCCCTCGGGCGACGGCTTCGCCACCTACGAGCCCTTCTTCGCCATCTGCGCGCTCAAGTTCCACGCGCGCAGCGACGACGACGCCGACGCGCACCGCGCCGCCGTCGACGAGGCCTTTCGGCTCTTCACCAACGGCGCCGCGGGGCCCATCACCCTCGCCCACCTGCGCCGCGTCGCCGCCGTGCTTAAGGAGGACGTCGACGAGGAGCTGCTCAAGGATATGATTCTCGAGGCCAACGGCGGAGCCGGCGTTGCGCGTGGCGTCGCGTGGGACGAGTTTGACGAGGTCATGAGGAGTGCTGGCGTGTGGCGATGATAGACACACGGCAAAGGAGGCGAGGCACGACGTGATACGAGGAGACATTGCTTTCCATTTGGTCTCCGTTTCGGGCTGCAATAAGCATGGCGTTGGGGGTTCAAATATGCATCATTTAGGAATTCGGTTCACGGACAAGCGCTTTCTTCCATTCATCAGAGGCAGGGCCCGGAATTTAAGTTGACCGAGTGATACTTAGCAATTGCTCGAAGCACTACCCAATTCTAAGGCTAATTGCCAGTCGCATGGCATGTAAAGCTGCATGTCCCATATTAACGCCGTCCATCATGCACATTTACTTTCCCTTGGCAAGGGCCCGTCCCGCAGCCAATCTAATCCAGAGGTTCTTCTGCCTGAAGCCCCCGTTCCCATGTCGTAAAGTCGTAAGCCAGTCTCATGGCGCAGAGGGTGGCTCCACCGTCACCTCTGGTTGCGGCGCCGCGGCCGCGCCGCCTGGCTGCGGTTGGCCGGCGGCGACACGCTTCTGCGAGTCGAGGACGGCCTGCAACTCCGGCGGCGCCTTGAAGCCAGCGTGGTCGCAGTGCCGCTTGTAGAAGTAGTTCTCGGCCTTGGGGCGCAGCTCCACCGGCAGCTCCTCGAGGATGCAGGCGAGCATGCCGTCCACCGAAGCCTGCTTGGACGAGTCGCGGTGCCAGATGGTGATGAGGTGCGAGTTGAAGCGCACCGAGAGGCCAACGCCGCACAGCTGGTCGTCTGCAGGGGTACGTCAGCGAGCTCCGTAGAAGGCATGAGATGTGGAGGCAAACGCACTATCGGCTAGGGCGCTCTGCAGCTTCTCGCCGATGGCCAGCAGCTGGACGCGGGTCCAGACGTCAGGCCCGATGGTCTTGGGGACGCGGAAGGTCCAGCTGCCGCCGTTGACGTTGCGGCGGTCTTCCCAGATGGGTTTGAAGCCCGACTTGAAGAGGTAGATGGACTCGCGCATCTTGATCTGGTCGACGGGGGTGTTGTTGTTGTAGCGCCAAAAGTCCTGGACCGACTCGATCTGGGCGCCGAGCTGCTCCAGCTGGACGTTGTACTCGCCGTCGTCGGGCTTGTGGTCCTTGGACTGCCTGGTCGCGGCGTCGACAGTCAGCATCACGGCGTCTCGCGCATCCCGTGGGGGGCAGACGGACCTGTCAAAGTAGACGTTCCAGTAGTGCTGCGTTGGCAGCGGGCGCATCGTCTTGAGAAAGTTGCGCTTCGCATCGTCGCGCTGCTCGGCGGGGGAGTTGGCCTCGGAGCTCTGCGACAGGCTCGAGAGGCCACGAGTGAAGAGCTGCGGTCGCGCCGCCATTGTGTCTCACGGTTTGCGAGTGCTGAGCAGGGTCGACGAGGCACGGTGCCCGATTTGTACCGACAGCGAGGCTGGTGAGTCGTGATGCTGAAGCACGCAAGCCAGCTTCTGGACGCCCTGGACGGACGGAGTGAGTGATTGACAGGGGCCGCGACTGTCGTCAGCCGTGCCGGGGCGGATCCACAGAGGTACGGCGCCAGCCGCCACGCTGCCCCTGAATTGCCGCTTTGGGGTCGCTCTCCAACGCCACCGCCTGCGGCATACGGAGTACGGAGTACGACTACAGAAACTCCCAGCCCCCACGGTCCATCTCTCCAAAGCACGCAACGTGGAGTCCAAGCCATCGTGCGCAGCGCCTCGGCAAAGCGAGACATGAGCTATGTTCGACGCGAGGGCAAGGCCAAGGGATTGACGCGCATCCCGTGAGCCCGTCCCCTGCACGCCCGGCGCCGGAGCAGCCAACGAACTGCTGCGACGAAACAGGCCCCGACTCCCTGATGCATGCACATCATTGCCGGTATCCGTCTCCGTGGCTTGGGGGCCGGGTGCCAGGGGCATCATCCGACTTTTGACTTCCGCACGACGCAACAAGCAGCACCACTGACGGTCCATACTAGCCCGGCCGCCAGCAGAACCCGCGACGCCGCCGGGCGCCTCGAGACAGTCCTCTCTGCCTCTACTGCTCCGTACCTACTCATAAGGGTACTGGTCCGAGGCCCGGACGACTTCGCGCCGTAGGTGTTCGAGCGCAGGGATATCCTTGCGGTGCGACCGTCTACGTCGCAAATCCAATCACTACGTATTACCCAGTATTGAACGCATCATTTCTCGCGTCCACATCTACCCTAGATCAGATAAAGATCGAAAGTATGTAAGTTACTTTGCAAGTCAATTCGAGTAGGCTATCGGCTGCCGACCTCTGCCCCGAGGGACGAAACGTCGGCATGCTGCATCTTCACACTGAAAAAACTTACACTCCACCCGAAATATGGTTGATTCTTGTCCTCGGTGAATGGAAGCACAGTGTGCCGGCGGTGAATGTCCCTAGCGTCAGTTCCCAGCAGAAAACTAACGAGGAAAAGCCATGATACTAAGAAAATACCTATAAAGGAAAATGCACAAGGCAACAGAACGCTTATTCCGAGAATGTCATGAGTATGCAGTTGTTCCACTCCCAAACACCGACGCTTGCATCAATCTGTGATCCTCGTCCTTCTTGTGCTGCCCACGCCACAGCAAACCCCAAGCTCCCGTCGTTGCGCCTAAACATTGTGTCGCACGCCCAGCGGCATCCTCATGCTCTCATTGTCCTTGAATCGCGACAGATCCCCGCCGATGAGCTTCCTCAGGTTGCCCATGTCCATCAGATACCGCTCCATCTCCTCCTGCAAGTCGTCCTCGCCCGCCGCCGTGCTGTCCGAGTCGTACACCTCGTCGTAGTCGTCGTCGTGCTCGTCGGCCGCTTCCTCGAGGTTCTCCTTCCCCTCCTCGCCGAGGCCCTTGTCGTCCATAGACCTGACGGAGACAGCAGGAATGGGGTTCTTGAGGCTGTCAATGGCGAGCTTAAGGTGCAGCTTGAGAGCCTCATTCTCCGTCTGCAGCTTCTTGATCTTGCTCTCCGACACCATGCTGCGCTCCTCCATCATGCGCTGCATCTGGGCCACGCGGTTCTGGTACTCCTCCAGTCTCTCCTCTGCGTCCTTGGCGTTCTTCTCCCGCTTCCTCGAGTCCGAGACGGAGAGCTGCAGCATGCGGATTTCCTCGGCCATGGCCGCAATCTGAGCGTCCCTCTCCGCAGTTGAGATCTGGTCCTGGTTGACCACGGCACGGGTTCGGATCCGCTTGGCTTGGTCGGCGTATCGCAGCGTAGAGAGAGTCTCCTCGTAGTCCGACGGGGCGATGCAGGCAATCATGGCCGTCTTGCTGTTGCCGCCAAGCGAGTCCTTGAGCAGCCACGTCAGGATGGAATCTCGGTACGGCACGACGTCCTTTCTCTTCCCGGAGCGGAGCTGCTTGGGATCGGCCAGCGCGGCAATCACTCGGCCGAGTGTGGTGAGAGACTTGTTGATGTTGCTGCCTTCACGCAGTCGTGCACCCGTCGCCTCGGTAGACTTGGCCCTCTCGCTTCCCGCCAGGTCCACCAGCCTGATTCGCGAGCTGCGTTCCGTCGTTTCGTCCGTCTCCATGTCATGGTGGATCTGCCTGAGCATGATGGTGAAGACGGCATGGCTCCGACTGCTTGTGTCGTTCATCTTGGTGCTCGCCGTCGTCCGGGACGAGTCCCCCATCTTCATGTACCTCATGATTTCGTGAATGTTGCGAACCGGCACCTCGGTGAGGTCCTTGACATAAGGGCCTTCGGTGGGTGATTCGCGAATCTTGAGGTAGTGCGGTGCGGCACTGGGCACCAGGGGGACGAGAAGGTCCCGCACGTGCTCGTTGTAGACCTCGAAGTAGGAGACGCGGACATTGTAAGCGACGTTGGAGTCTTCGTTGTGAGCCGCCTCTATGCGCTCAAACAGGTCTTCACAGGTGCGCGGGATCAGGCCGGGCTGCTCCGGGGTCCCCATCATCGTGTAGCTCTTTCCAGAGCCGGTCTGGCCGTAGGCAAATATACATGTGTGGTAGCCCTCGAAGTTGTGGTCGAGAAACTCCTCGCCCAGGCTGTTGTAGACGTCTTCTTGGTGCGCATAGTGCGGGTCCGTCGTGTCGTGGCTCCAGAAGGAGTTGTCAAAGGTGAACTGCTTGTCTTCGATGACCTTGCGGGACTTTGGCCTGCTCGTGTCCAGCTCGTCAATCTCGGGCGGTTGCAAAGTTGTGACCTGGGTGATGGGGTCCATGTCGATGAGGCATCGCGCCCGCCGCGCAAGCTCTGCCGTAGTGTTAGTTTTGCTTCGTTCCTCGCAGCAACACGCATCACAATAAAGTGAGTCGCTGGAGCATACCTCGTTGCAAGAACGCCCGCACGCGCACGACGACTCTGACGTTGCCGCCGCCGTCCATCCTGGCGAGCATGGGCATGGTGCCATCGCGTGAGCGGAGTGAAGGTGTCGAGGCCGACGAGGCGAGCGAGCTCGACGACGGCATCAACCGTGCATCGAGAGCCATGGTCCGCAACGTCTCCTCGATGTCGTCGATGCTTTCGCTGAGCCGATGGCGAAGAATGCAATACATTAGTCGGCCTGTGCTCTTGCGGACGCGGACGTGGTTCGTCGATGGGTTTGGATGCATTTGTTTACTGGCGTCAGCGCTGTTGCCGGGGTAAACAGCCGGGGGGGCCTGCACCTGCCCCTGCACCTGGGCCTTGGCCCCTGTTTTATTAGAGTTGCTACCTCCCTCCGAACGTACGAGTAGTGGGGATTAGGTCATTGGTCCGCGGGCGCAACCGCTGTGGGCCCCGCTGAGTGAGCTCTGAGCTTCGAGCTACAGCGAGCTCTCCAGCGCCTGCAGAGGAGGAAGTGCTGACAAAAATAATTAGCCGTGTTACCCGAAAAAACAAGGTGTTTTTAAGCCTTAATTGTGTCTCCTACCCTCAACGCGCCGCACTGCGGCCGCCGTCGCCATTTACGCGTTTCCACAGTCCAACACGCACGGCTCATCCATCCTCATCTACCGCCTCTCTCATCCTCTCTTCACCTCTTCAGACTTTTGTCCTCATCGGCTTCCGTCCACCTCCATTGCCGGCACCGCCGATCCCACCGTGCGAGCCGAACGGCAAGATACCCCGTTCTGCCACCTCCCGCGCACGCACCTACGTGACAGCGCGACACATGGCGCGAACCAAAGAAGACGCAAAAGCCGACGAGGCTGCCGCCGAAGCCCCCCGGCGCGGGCCTGGACGTCCCAAGAAAGGCACCAAGAAGGGCACCAAGGTCGCCAGCGGCGGCGTCAAGAAGGCCTACGTGCCAACTGGCCGTCCTCGGGGCCGTCCTAAGAGCGACAACCCAAAGACCAAGGCTTACGTCCCGACCGGTCGTCCCCGCGGTCGTCCTCCAGGCAGCGGTAAGAAGAAGACTGGGCCTGCCCCCAAGACCAACGGAGCGGCTGTTGCTATTACCACAACGCCCAGGGACACCCCCAAGGCCATCCCCAAGGCCACTCCCAAGTCCACTCCGGGCTCTGGAAAGCGCGGACGGCCTCGCAAAGCGGACGCGGGCGACGGCCCGGCGGCAAAGACGCCCACGCCAAAGCGCAAGAGAGGACGCCCGCCCAAGAAATCCCTGGAGCCCGAGGTCCCTGAAGACGGCTTGGAAGAAATTCGTGATGACGTGGAGCTCGACGAGGAGATGGACGACGCTGATGATGTCGACGGTGAGTCCCGGCCCCACTCCGTTTGCTCTGGCTGTGAGCTCACAATGCACTTTTGCAGATGTCGCTCAGGACAGCAATGACCTCTCCGCCACAGGGTCTGAAGAGGTCAGTCAAGTTTGTCATCACATTGTGCATCCAGTCTCGAGACCTCATTTTACTGATAGTTTGTCTGTAGGAGTCCGGCGATGAGAAAGAATGAGACCCCCAATTAGGCGGTAGCATGACATGATGTCCAGCCTGAGAGCCAGGGACAGTCGCAGCACGGCAACGAAACGTTAAGTGAGGCGTGGATGGGATTTTCGGGAATACACATGGTTCATTGGCACAGGCGTTAGCAGAGGTGATGGGTTGCAAGAAACCCATTTTGAAACCGTGCCATTCACAACGCCACTTTCTCTTCTTTGGACTGCCACGCAGACCATTGAGGTGCCTTTGAGATGCTGTCTCAAAAAGAGTTTACCGTAAAGCGTTGGCGAAAACCAGTGCTACCCTTGAGTCTTCTCGCATAACAGCCCGATCTGGAGAGTGAAGTTTGTAATAATGCCCAGAGCTAGGAATTCAAGAATAATCGGGGCGTCGCTTGCAGTGGCCGTGTGTCGTAGAGGGTAGGCGATGCGGGATTGCCGCTTAATGGCTTTTGTGACGCGGTCTTCGTGCTCGTCTGGATTGTGGGCAAAGGTATTATTATTCGGTAGTTTATCCTAAGAGCCTAAGAGACCATATAAGTCCGAACCTTTTAATCCAGGTCTGAGGGGAAAAGCCAGTTTGGCCAGGCTCGCGCGTGAGCCTCGCCAGTAAAAAATGGTCTTATGAGTCTCGCTACCGTTGTCATTCCATTATCTCGTAGGCCTCGCGCCGGCCACTCGCCGTCGTTTGCTCCATTGTTCGGCCGCCTAGCCTGTTCACTGCAAACGCACTCTGTTGTGGGCAAGGGAAATAGAGCAAGTCGTGCGTAGAATGAAAGTAGCCGGATTTGAGCCGATGTGGGACGAAGAATAAAAGCACTGTGGCCATCGCTCCGCCCGTGCGACGTAATACAGTGCGAGACGGCGTCCCAGTTTTTCACACCACATGCATAGGCCAAACGGGTTCACCCAGCGTCTTTGGTGAACAACCCAACATCTGAGCGAACGTCAATGATATGGTGAAGAAGGCCAAAGGGAAGGCTGATTCCCCTGCCCCGGGCCCGTCGACCGGGCCCAAGGATGGTGCCAAGGGGAAAAAGGGTCAGAAGACAGAGTCGCCGGCTGCCCAGCTGCCACCAGCGGCGCCTCCAAAGCCGACGGTCAAGCAGATTATCGGAGGCTCGTCGTGGACAGGAAAGCTTCCGGTCAATCTGCTGAGCGAGTACTGCCAGAAACAGCGCTGGGACAAGCCCGAATATGACACAAGGAAGACCCCCGAAGGGTTCTCGGTCTGGGTTACGCTCAGCGCGAAAGACCCAAAGACGCAGATATTTACGAAGCTGGACCCTTTCAAGATCCCCCCGAGCCACAAGCATCTTCTCCTGAGGGACACTGCTCTGGAGGCCAAACATGCCGCTGCCACATACGCCCTCTTCCGCGTGTGCAGCATGCAAAACAAGCACACCGTGCTCCCGCCGGACCACAAGTCTCTCTGGAAAGAGTTTCAAGCCTTGAAGGTTCAGGACGTCAAGGAAGGAAAGACATGGATGTACGAAGCAGACCCTTTCAGAGCTTTGCAGGAGCGCCAGGAAGCCAAAGCCGCTTCTGAAAAGAAGAGGAAAGAAGCCGAAGCGGCCAAGGCCAAGGCCAAGGAGATGCCTGGCGCATCGGGCCTGATGCTGATGGGCGGCACCGGCGGTTCTGCCGCATCCAATCTCATGAAGGGATGGACGGCGGCACCAAAGGTTGAGATGGGCAGACACACCAGAGTTCAGCTGGAAGCGTTACTAAGGACGGGCATCTCCTGGAATCCGCATGGAATCCGCATGCCCCAAAGCCAAAAGGACTCCGTGGTGGCCGAATTCAGCAAGTTGGGCTTCAGACGCAGCCACGTCGCAGAAGCAGTGGACTACTGCAAAGATCGAGAGGAGACCCTGGAGTGGCTTCTCATTCACGTCCCCGAGGACGATCTCCCGCCGTGGGCGCTGCCGGAAAGTTACTCAGCCGGCATCTCTGTGGGATCCACAAACTTAAGGCGAGAGGGTATCATCAAAGCCCTATCCGAACCTGGCTACTCACTCGAGCTTTGCACGAGGATTTTCCACGAGAAAGAGGGCGACGAGGGCAGAGCGGCAGAGGCACTGCAGGAGATCCTAGTCGACGCGGCATCTGACAAGACGCTTGCCGACGACACTGATGATTTTCTGGACTTGGGCTCCCCAGAAGAACAGTGGGATGAGGAAGTCGGAAGCCTGGAATCCATTTACGGTGAGAACTTCCGTCGCGAAAGTGATGGGGTGATTCGAATACGCTTGGAATCAGTAAAGAATGCACAGAGCTCACAGAAAGGTGAGGTGGAGACTTTCTTGCAGGTGCGGAGGGCGTCAAGCTACCCGAAGCATCTGATTCTCGGAATCATCGCAAAGCTACCGTCCTACATCAAGCTGAGCATTGTCAAGAGAGCTCTGGCGTACATGGAAGAGTCGCTTCAGGATGAGCCCATGAAGATTTACCTCATCATGGACTGGGTCCAGCAAAACATCAATAGCATCATTGATAGCCCTGGCAGGTTGGTGGACATTTCAGCCGTCTCGTCAGCTGCTTCTGAAAGGCACCCTGTGCCGCCGACGGCATCGACACAACGATCGCGGAGGCCTGCGAGAGCAATCCAATGGATCCCGGACGCCCAGAACAGGGAGAGGTGGTTACAGCGCCACAAGAGCCCGTCTTGGAAGCAGATGCAGTCGAAACGCGAGACGTTGCCTGCTTGGCAAATGCGCGATCTCATCGTGGATACAGTGAGCGAGAACCACGTCACAATCATCAGCGGCGAGACTGGTTCAGGAAAGTCTACGCAGGCAGTGCAATTTATTCTTGACGACTTGTACGGACAAGGTCTCGGAGGATGCGCCAACATTATCGTCACGCAGCCACGCAGGATCTCGGCGCTTGGCCTTGCGGACCGGGTGGCTGAAGAGAGGTGCTCACGGGTCGGCGATGAGGTGGGATATGCCATCCGGGGAGAGTCTCGACAATCGAAAGACACCAGGATTACGTTTGTCACGACGGGTGTGTTGCTGAGGCGTCTTCAGACGTCGGGCGGACGAGTTGACGATGTTGTGGCGTCCTTGGCGGACGTCAGCCATGTTGTTATCGATGAAGTCCACGAAAGAAGCCTGGATACGGACTTTCTTCTGAATTTGATCCGTGAGGTCATGAAAAAGAAGAAGGACATGCTGAAGCTGATCCTCATGTCTGCGACGCTCGATGCAGCAACCTTCAGGGACTACTTCGCCTCGGAAGGTTTGAGCGTTGGCGCTGTTCAGATTGCTGGAAGAACTTTCCCGGTCGACGAGTACTATCTTGACGATGTTGTTCGCATGACTGCCTTCGGCGACGATGGTAACGATAAGGGATTTATAAACGATGAGGCGATGGGCAAGATCATCCTGAAGCTTGGTTCTCGCATCAATTACAACTTGCTGGTCGAGACTGTGAAAGCAATCGATTTTGAGCTTTCGTATGAGAAGCTGCCAGGTGGAATTCTGATATTCTTGCCCGGCGTGGGCGAGATCAACCACGCCTGCAACTACTTGCGGTCAATGAACTCGCTTCACGTTCTCCCCCTTCACGCTTCGCTGGAGACGCGCGAGCAGAAGAAGGTCTTTGCCAGCCCTCCTCCAGGCAAGCGCAAGGTCGTGGTGGCGACCAACGTCGCGGAAACGTCCATCACCATCGACGACATCGTCGCCGTGATTGACAGTGGAAAGGTCAAGGAAACCAGTTTTGACGCTCAAAACAACATGCGGAAGCTCGAAGAAACTTGGGCATCTCGAGCAGCATGTAAGCAGCGGCGTGGTCGCGCCGGCCGAGTCCAAGAAGGCAGATGCTACAAGCTGTACACGCAAAACCTGGAGCGGCAAATGGCTGAACGGCCAGAGCCTGAGATTCGCAGGGTGCCCCTCGAGCAGCTTTGCCTTTCTGTTCGCGCCATGGGCATGCGAGACGTATCGGGATTTCTTGGTCGGTCTCCGACGCCTCCTGCGGCTCTGGCGGTTGAAGGTGCCATCAAGCTCCTTCGGCGAATGGGGGCTATGGACGGAGACGAGCTGACTGCCATGGGTCAGCAGCTTGCGATGCTACCGGCCGACCTGAGGTGCGGCAAGCTGATGGTGTTTGGCGCGATCTTTGGGTGCCTGGACGACTGTGTGACTATTGCAGCCATATTGAGTACCAAGAGTCCATTTGTCTCACCGCAAGAGAAACGGGAACAAGCCAGAGAGGCTAGGATGATGTTTTTCAACGGAGATGGCGATCTGATCACTGATCTCGAGGCTTTCCAGCACTGGGATGGGATGATGAGCGACCGAATCCCGCAGCGCCAGGTCAGGTCATTCTGCGAGGAAAACTTCTTGTCATTCCAGACCCTCTCGGATATTTCGAACACGAAGTCTCAGTACTACACTTCGTTGTCGGAAATGGGCATCGTGGGGCCTGGGAGGGCAGCCGCCAACGCCGGCACGGCCGGGTCTCGGGACCCTCAGCTGCTGCGAGCCCTCATCGCCTCGGCTTTCACACCGCAGATTGCGAGGATCCAGTATCCGGACAAGAAGTACGCAAGCTCCATGTCCGGGGCCGTGGAGCTAGACCCAGAGGCGAGGTTGATCAAGTACTTCAACCAGGAGAATGGCCGTGTATTCGTGCACCCGAGCAGCACCTTGTTCGGCAGTCAGGGGTTCTCGGGCAATGCGGCGTACATGTCGTACTTTAGCATCATCTCGACGAGCAAGATCTTCATCCGAGACCTAACGCGTAAGTTTCTCGAGTTGTACCCCCAAGTATCACTGGTACTAACCTCATTACTTAGCCTTCAACTCGTATACACTGCTGCTTTTCTCCGGCGCCATTGAGCTGGATACTCTGGGTCGAGGATTGCTTGTCGACGGCTGGATCAGGATGAGGGGTTGGGCTCGAATTGGTGTCTTGGTGGCCAGATTGAGAGGCATGCTGGACGACGTGATTGCTCGCAAGGTGGAAAATCCGGGGCTTGACTTGGGCGAGGACAAGGTGATTCGCATGGTGAAGAAGCTGATAGAGTTGAATGGGCTGGATGCATGATCATGCACTGCAGGAGAGCGCCATGAGGGCGCACACCGGATTGGATAGATGAACTTTCCCTCACGTAGGTATAGACCTGGTAGGCGAACTTTGGAAAGATGCGGTTACGATAAAGCCTGAAGTGCGTCGAAATGGTGGTTCACGGGGCTTGGGCCAGCTCGAGTAATGGTGAACGTTATCCATCGCCCCTCACCCCACCACACCGAGCTTAACTACACACCTCACTCACACCCAATGGGCCCTGCATCGCCTCGGATGCACGCCAGCGAGCATGGACTCGGACCCTGATGAAGCGATGACAAGAGACGAGATTCGAGGCGAGGGTCCAAGGCCTCCCGCGCCAGCCGTTGAGAATGCCTGTGAGAAAACCTGCCGCCAGATGACCTCGTTCACAACAGCTCTAACACGCCGCAGTCACGAAGCTCATGGCCCCCAAGCCCAAGCCCGCAGCGACATCATCGTCCATCCCGCGCAAGTCGCATCTGAACCCCTTCAAGGACCGCATGGGCCTGGGCGCCTACCTCGACGACCCAGCATCCCTGCCTCTGTCCGTCGTCGTCTCCCACAGCGACGACTTCGTCGCCATCCGCGACAAGTACCCCAAAGCCACGGTCCACACGCTGCTGCTCCCCCGCTCGCCGCGGCACCAGCTCCAGCACCCCTTCGACGCCCTCGCCGACCCGGAATTCCTCGCGCAGGTACGGGCCGAAGCTGCCCGGCTGAAGGCGCTCGTCGCGGCCGAGCTCGAGCGCCGCCTCGGCCCCCACAGCGCCGCCGACGCCGCCCGCCAGGCAGTCCTCAACGGCGAGGCTGAGCCCCAGGGCGACGACGGCGCGCTGCCCGCCGGCCGTGACTGGGCGGCCGAGATCAAGGTCGGCGTGCACGCGGTGCCGAGCATGAACCACCTGCACGTGCACGTGCTGTCTCGCGACATGCATTCGGCCTCGCTGCGGCACCGCAAGCACTACAACTCCTTTACGACGCCCTTCTTGGTCGACATCGCAGATTTTCCGCTCCCCGATGACGACCCGCGGCGCGACCCAGGGGGCATGGGTTACTTGCGACGGGACCTGGTGTGCTGGCGGTGTGGGCGGAACTTTGGAAACCAGTTCAAGCGGCTAAAGGAGCACCTAGAGGGTGAGTTTGACGCGTGGAGGAAGGAATAAAGTCCGGAGATGTCAAGAGTATCTACAAATAGTCTCCTTTCGTAATATTCACGGTCGAGATAGAATATAGTTTCGTCATTTCACTCGCACATATTTGAAGTGCAAGACGACAACTCACACATCGTCACATGTTCACATCACCGACTTCAGGAGCTCATATGAGTGCCAAGAGAAATCTTTTCTCGCTACGTCGGTATTCCTGTCGTAATAACAACAACCACTTGGTTGCGTATCAGCGGCGACGCGACGATCTGTCTGAAAGGCAAGGTGCACTAGCACCAGCTTCCAATATGGCGCGCATTTGTAGTGTCAACGCCAGGCTTTCCACTCTGCCAGTCATCCGTCCATCCCGCCAGCCCATCAAGACAGGATTCAATGTCCTTCGCCATCCACGAGCCCGCGCGGCTTCCATCGGTGCCCGCAACCCAACTCACAGCGACAGATGGCCGTTACAAACATCTCGCTCGCGTGTGTTTCATTCAGGCTGGAGCTTTCAAGCTACCATAGGGCCAATTATCCTGTCAAGGGCTCTCTCGCTTCGTGCAACTTCTTCATGCCAGATTCAAGACAGGGGTATGGGGTGATATGTCAGGGGAATTGGGTACGATCGAAGCACAGCTCGGCACAAGTTGCATCGTCGAGGGGGGAATATGACTTGGGTAGGGGTATTGTTGGGGGGAGAATGCTGCTGTGTCAAGCACGAACATCCGTCTCGTGTGTAGCGTGATTATGCAGGAATTGCCAAATGGGAAAGTGCCATTTTCCCTACATATCCATCGAGTCGCCTCCATTGGCAAAGTTGTAGCCACCCGACTGAGCGGGGCCGTTGGTGCCGAAGCCGAAGGTGTTGTTCGGGCCAGTCGGCTGAGCCATGCCCTCGTCAGCATTCTCCACGTCATCAGAGAAGTATTTCTCAATGATGTGGTAAGACTTGACGTAAATCTCCTCGTTGGCGTTGTTCTGGCACTCGTGGATCTTCTCCATGCCGCCGCATTCCTCAATGAAGAGCGCGTAGCGGTTGATGGAGTCAGCACCTTCGCCTGCGGCCTGCTTGTCGAGGTCTCCGATCTTCAGGATGTTCTCGAGTCCATCGAGTGCGACCTGGATGATCTTGTTGTCGGGGCATGAAAGGAGGTCGCACAGCGGTTTGATGCAGCCTTGGGAAACCAGGTATCGAATTTGCTCAGGCTTCTGAAGACCACCAGAGGTGGCGTTGCTGATGGCCCAGCAAGCCTCCTTACGCGTCTTCAGATCTCCGTTCTGGAGGAGGTGAATGAGGGGAGGAATGATGTTGGCATCGATGACCGACTGGATCTGGGAAGAGTTGCCAGCAGTGATGTTGGAAATCGTCCAGCAAGCCTCCTTGCGGATTCCGTCCTTGGTTGAGCTCAGAAGGGAGAGGAGGCAAGGCAGAGCGCCGCAATTGATGATGACCTGGGTCTGAACGTCGTCACCAGTAACAATGTTGCCGACAGATCGCAGAGCAGGAGTCTGCACGGAGGTGGATGCATGCATGAGAAGCTCCACCAGCCGGCGGGGGATACCAGCCTCGATGACGGCCTGAATCTTGTCATTCGAGCCATCGGAGAGGTATGAGATGGCCCAGCAAGCGTCAATCAAGACCTCATCATCCAGAGAGTAGACAAGCTTGGATAGAACCGGCAGCGCTGGGGCAATCTAGAGGAGGCGGATCATTAGCAGCCATCAATACCCGCATTTTGCGATGTTACATACCGTATTCCAGTCAGGCTGGGGCGTCTTGCCACGGCAAAAGTTGCTAAGAGTCCAGGTCGCGTTGCGAAGCATGCTCAGCTTGCGGCTGTCTCCGAGAAGGTTCAGCAGAGGCTTGAGGGCGCCACAGCTGAGAACGTAATCGCGGCAGTGAGGGCTGTCGCCAGCAATATTGCCCAAGGCCCAGACGGCCTGTTCCCGCACATCGGGCTCGGGGCTGGCCAGGAGCTCCACAAAGATGGGCACGGCACCGGCCTCGATGACCACTTGCGTCTGAGTGGCCGATCCGGAGGCAATGTTGGTCAGGGCCCAGGCAGCCTCAAACTGCACCAGCGTATGGGGCGATCGGAGGAACTCGACGAAGCGGCTAACGACGCCGGTCTTGATGACCTCTTCAATGGGAGGGTTTCGCTCCTTGGAAAGAAGTTTTCGGAACTTGGTGGTGGCTTGGATCTGCTGGTCAATCTGGTCCGAGAACACACCAGCGACCATTTGAGGAAGATCCTCGTTCAACTGAGGCAGAGATTTGTTAGTTAAAGTTCATTTGAGGGCAATTCTCCGAACATGGGCTTGATGCCCGGCATCAAGCGTAGATGTGAATTGCGGCCGCTGCGTTTGCCCCACGAACCGGACAGGGTGTTGTCAGAATGTGGGGTTGCGTAGCACATGCGTCCCCCACCAGGCGCGGCGACGCACGGCAACGGCGGCGCAACGAGCTGCGTAGTGGCAAAAACAAAACGACTCCTGGAAAAAGGGAGAATGAGAGGTATCTTGCTCACCTGAGACTCTGTGGGAGCCGACTCATCGTCGCTGTCGGGGGCGGCACCGAGCGAAGCGCCAGGACGGTTCTCGCCGGTTCCAATACCTCGTCGCTTGGCCAAGTTCTCCTCGCGCTTCTGCTTGCGGATCTCGACCTGCTGCTCCTCTCGGCGGCGGCGAAGCTCCTCAGGCTTGAAGGTGTTCTTGGCCTTGAACTGTGTGCGGCGGTGCTCGGGGATGTATCGCTCCGCCATCTTGTCGATGATTTTTTTTGCTCAGGCGGTAAACGGCAGATTTGCTGCAGTGCGGGGGTACCTTTACTGGCGGAGGAATCGATGCTCCCGAGTCCAGTGGCAAGCACGAAAAAAGTATATGCGCTGGGCTCTGCACGAGTGGTCCCTGTCCCTGAGGTTGGAGCTGCTGCTCGGTTGTACGATGCGGACGGCTCAAGGGGGTAAGTGAGGGACGTAGTGACGATGGAGGAAAAGTTGGAGGGGAAGGCTTCTGTGGAAGAATTGACCACGGGCTTTGTTAGGTCCGTTGCCAGAGCTGAGCAGCCGCTCCCGCTAGGTCGAGAAACCGGGGTCCTTTTTGCCTGAGGCAGAAATTTGCCAGCATTGGTGGAGGGGCATGGCTTGGCAGCGGTGCTCTCGGACAAACAGCGTCTACTCGCATGCGGGTCTGATACCCCCCCACGTAAAAGTATCTAGTGTTAGTGGCCACCAGAAAGCTTGGCATGGGCCCGTGCGTGTCGTGCTCGACCGCTGCGCCCAAGATTGCTTGTCATCACGTTTCCCATCACGTGCAATCGCGACCGAAAGTGGTCTGTCTGTGGGGCGCGACACGCGATGGCTTGCCGTCTTCACGCGTCTGTCTTAGTGCGTGATTGATACACGGCCTGCTCGCGGTACAACCCATGTGACGTCTCTGAAAGTGTACACGTCCAAGTGAAGAAGCGATTTTTTTCCTAATTTACCCAAGGAGACAGGCGGCGGGGCGCTTTCGCGGATGGGATCGACATGGCGCAAGCAGAGAATCTCAAATTGCCATCCGGCTTCGTCACCGTGCGGGACGTTCTCGATGGCAAGGCAGCCGTGGGATCATTGATCAACGTTGTTGGCATTATAACAGACTATAGGGCGCCAATTCCGACGAGGGGAACAGGTGAGAATGGATTCAATCTCTTGACTATTACCCAGTTTTGCTGACCCTGCCAGACTGGAAATGCCAGATTCGGCTTTTTGATCAGTCTGTCCAGTATGAAGAGAGTGAATCACTGTTGCTCAATGTTTTCTGGCCTCAACAGGACATGCCTGAGGCGGGCTGCGGTGATGCGGTCATGATTCATCAGGCCAGAGTACTAGTCGCCCTCGCGAGTTCTGAACCAGGCTGACCGTGGACGACAGGTGCAGCAATATCACTCCCAGTCCATCTCTTTGTGCTCACACCGGTCTACTGATATTCGCATCTATCAGGCGAGCAAAATCCCTCAGCCCCCAAATGAGCCTTCAGTTGCTTTGCGGCCACTAGCCCGACTGCGAAAGTCTCGCCCAAGCAAGCCTGAGCTCGAATTCGTTACAGCTTTGTATCACGCCATCGACAAAGCACGAGTGCCTCAAGAAGACGACTTCGAAGCCATGAAAGTGATGTCACACAACGTCAAAGACAAGTTCAAAGAGCTTAAGGATGTTCGAGATGGCATGTTTGCCGATACAGTTGTACAAATTGTCAGAGATCCATACGACTCCGGCGATAAGTTCACGTTTTGGGTGTCGGATTATACAGAGAACCAGCTCTTCTTCAACTTCTCTTTTACGGGCGCTGGCGCAGAAGAAGGCCAGGTAGGCGACCCGTACGGCTACCTGACCAAGTTCACAAATGGTCAGAAGAAAAGGGCCGAGTGGACGGGTCCATTTGGGAAGCGAAGCATACAGGTGACTTGCTTCGAGCCGCACGCTTCAGTCATTCGTGATCAGAAACTCTCCAACGGGTCGTGGGTGTCCTTGCGCAACCTGCAACTCAAGATTGGCCATAACGGATGCAATCTTGAGGGATATCTGCGGGAGGACCGCCACGCTCATGGAATCAAGATAAACCTTGAGCCTTTGCATCCCACCGATGACCCCGAATCAGTCAGCCCCCAGCTGAAGAATGCGATTCGCCGCAAACGAGACTACGAAAAGGCAAAGAAAAGCCAGTTGAAGGACATGATCGAAGCGGCGAAAGCTGGAAGCAAGAGGAAGGCCAATATGGAGTCAGGCACTGAGCAGCGCACCAAGGATAACTGTGCAACGCGACGGAAGCTTAAGCGCGAAAAAAAGTTCAAGAAGAGCATACCCGAAGAGACACTCATTACAGTGTCGGATTTAAGTACACAAGGTACGTGGTCCTCCCGTGGCCTCCCCGTAGTTCACGGCTGACCAGTTAGTGAAATGTGAGTACATGAACAGGCCGACGAGCTTCGTCGCCG
This sequence comes from Tolypocladium endophyticum, assembly GCA_024339985.1. Taxonomy (NCBI): domain Eukaryota; kingdom Fungi; phylum Ascomycota; class Sordariomycetes; order Hypocreales; family Ophiocordycipitaceae; genus Tolypocladium; species Tolypocladium endophyticum. The sequence continues at coordinate 166,753 of JALHBW010000125.1, forward strand.
AGATGCTCGAACCCGCACATCACGACACGAACATCGACGGGGTAGCAGTCAAACTGCAACTTCCCTTCATGAACGCCAGCTACCGCGCCCATGTTCGCGTCGTTGATTTCATGCCATCCAAGCTAGAGGATTTTGCTTGCCCCAAGAAGAAAGTCTCCGAATATGACATGCTGTCAGACAATTCGGAATCGGAGTCGGAGTCGGAGTCGGGCCAAGAAGGCGTGATGGCGGCCTTTGCTTCTGTCAAGGACTGGGAGTGGCGCTTCCACCTGCATTTGGAAGATGCCATTGCCAAGCCTGGACAGCAGAAGAAAAGGGTGTGGGTGCTTGTGGACAACTCAGCCGCGCAATGCCTGACGAGCCTGGACGCCTCCGACCTGAGGCAGGATAAGGATAACCTCCAGGCCTTGCGGGAGCAGCTTTTCCTCCTATGGGGCAATCTTGAAGAATACAAGAGCCAGAGAGAGAAGAATGCCAGAGCGGGGAAGCACGACAAACCTCCGGATGACAGCTCTGACGAGGAGAAGAAACCTGGGAAGGCGCCGCCACAGGTCTCGAACTGCCCATTTTCGTGCTGCATCCGCCAATACGGCGTCAAAGTCTCCGAACCCGACAGTCTCAAGGCTGACGCTGGCGACGGGAAACGGTGGCAGCGAATGTTTGGGCTGTTTGGGACCAGGATTGTGCCGGCGTAAAGACGCGCAGCGTGTTGGCTTTGCTTGGGAGATGATGAACTCACGACGCTGAATGATATACCCACAATACCAAATTTGCCTGCCATAAAAGGTACGGCGTAGAACTTGTCTGGATTTCTGAGAGCTGCCGATCAAATATGAATTCTGACACATTACAACGCCGGGCCAGCAAAGAACCTATGGCCCCCTCGTATCCCTGGCCACTCCCCGTAGCAGACGATGATGCACATCAAAGGTTTCGTACACTGACGGAAAAGAAATGAGGTGCTGGTCGAAAAAGACGCGTGGTAAGAAAAGTACAACAAGGGCCGTCGTTCCAAAGGCCGTAACTCAGACATGAGCAACTCATCGCACGCCGCCATTAGTCCCCAAGAACATCATCTACGTCATGAGCCGGTCGTTCCGTCTCGTCCTCATCATCGTCCTCGATTGGGTCCTCGTCCAGCAGCTCGCGCCTCCGCAGATCCTCGCGCGAGCCCTCCTCCGGCTCGGCGTCCTCAAAAATATTCTCATCGCCGTCCACGTCCTCGGCCACGATGTGCTTTTCGCTCATGGCGGGCTTTTGTGGCCGAGACACGTTGTTAGCTTTAGTGGCGGGCTTTTTGTTGCGCCGCGCCATCCTCTCCTCGTCAAGGTAGGCTACGACTTCTTTGAAGTTGTGGCCCAGCTTGGTGTGGTTGCGGAGGATGCGGCGGCGGAGCTTGCTGGCCTGGGAGCCACGATCGTCGATGAGGCTGGCGGTGATGGCGAGGACGTACTTGCCTGTCAATTCGCAAAGAGCCTTCTCCGCTTTGAGCTCCCCTGCGTGACGCGCCTCCTTTGACAGGCCCTCCTCCTCATCATCGTCATCGAGTTCCTCCTCATCACTAAGGGGGTCCTCATCCTCTGCCGGCTCGTTGAGTGTTTTATCCTTCTTTGCCTTCTTGGCGTACTGCTTTTCTGCGCCATCGAAGATGGAGATCAGCTCAGGCACGAGACCGGGCTCAATATCCGTGGTCAGGACGTTGAATTTGTCAGCGCGCGTAGACTGAGATGCGGATGATGAGCGAAAGTTCTTGATGAGGGGGCGCAGTATGGCAAAGGTGAGGTGAAGGTCGCAGAGGCTCCCGGTGGCAAAGAGACGGAGCTGGTCAATGGCCGCCCGTGATGAGAACGTCTCAATCAAGTGCCGGCGGTATGACTGTCGCAAGACGGATAAGCGATCCAGCTCGGCGTCGGAGATACCCGTGCCGGCGGAGAGAAGCTTAGATATGGCCCGGGTCTTCCACATGAAGTAGAATTGACAGGCTTTAACGGCAAATGAAACGACTTGGTCCTCGAGGTCGTCAATCTCGTCTTCTTGAGGCTCATACTTGCCTCGGTGCACAATGTTGCTGATGATCTGGATGGCGGGCCCGCTCGACTCCTTGGATCTCGAGCCTGCCTCCAGAGCATCGACGCAATCTGATATGCTGGCCAGCTTGCTGATTTTGAGCAAGACTGTTGAAAGTTCACGAAGAGGAGCTTCTGCCAAATTCCCACGGACCGTGAGCTCGCAAGTCTTCTCGAAATTGCGGAGCGCGTTAATCACGTTCTCCCACAGCAGGGAAAGCTTGCCGTCCGTCAACTCTTCCAGCTCTTCATACTGGCGGGCGTGAAGTAGGGCGGTCGTAGCTTCCGACAACACTCTCTCGTCGTCATGCCTGTTAAACTGTGTGCTAATCTCGTCAAGAAGCTTTTCATACTTGGACGAGTCCTGTCGAAGTTGTTGAAAGACGTCGAGGTTGAGGAAGTGCTCTAGGCGGAGAACAATGGCAGCCGTTTCGGGCTCGGCGCCAAACTTGTTCAGCAGCTTCGGAATGACTGTTGTCAGCTCAAGGGCAATATCCTCTTGCGCCTCGGCAGCCTCGGAGCGGTGGACCTTGCGTCTGTTCTTCTCGTGATCAGCCGTAGGCGCGAGGCTCGACCTAATTGCTGAGCTGAGGACATCGAGGAGTATTGACTCTTCCTCGGGACTAGGGGCCACGGCCTTTTTGAAGGCTTCTTCTGCGGAAGTACCTTTTGACTTTGATTTGGTCTTGGATCTGGACTTTGTGCTCGTTGTGTGATCAAAAAGCAGGTATCCCGCCAAAATCTCCCACGTCTTGACCTCGGGTATCTTGTCGTAGAGTACCTGGGCAGCAAGCGAGATTCTGGTGTCTGGCGCTGCAGCCTGTATGAAGTCCGCAGCAACATCGAGGTCCGTGCTGGCTCCGTTCTGCTGCGACTCTTCGATCTGGGCGTCATAGATGGCAAGAGTCTCCACCAGGCACTTGATGTTGACCCATTCTTTGCGTGGCGAGTCAAAGTCGTCTTCGTCGACGTCGTCAAGCTCGTCAAGCGCATCAGCTCCCCCAATTTCTTCCATCTTACCCTCGTGCACATCTTCGATACAAGCGACGAAGAAGTTGACCACAGCTTTGCGGATTCTCAGCTCGGAGTCGAATATGAGCTTCCCAATAGCGTCAATTTCATTCGGCTCGAGAAGAGCTGCAGCGCGGAGAGTATCGATGACAGAAATGGCCGCGACTCGGACGGAAACCTCCGAGTCCACCGTCGCGATCTCAACCAGCCTGGGCCTGAACCTGTCGATGAAGTGCCCAAGCTGCTGTGCGTCGCGCTTGAACACCTTGTGCAGTTGCCTCAGAACTTCATGGCGAGTTGGCGCGTTCGTGTCCGACAGCATCCAGCCGAGGTACCTTAGATAGCCTGGCTCCATGAAGACGGTTGGGAGGTGCCAGATCCAAGACCCCAAAGCCTCAACGCACTCTGTGCGAATCTTGGGGTCCACGTCTCGGTATCGGTGGACAAAGACAGTCTCGAAAAATGACTGGATCGTCTCGCTACACGCCTTGCGATAGCCGTTCGCTTCGTCGAGGCCGCGCTGAATCTCGGCAGCCTTAGTCTTGTTCTTGCCCCTCTTTGCGGCCTGAGACTGTTGCTCGATTGTCGCGATTCTCCGGTCGAGGACGCCCGCGATCTCGACCAGGCCCGATTGCACGGCAAGGGATATCGTCGTCGCCGTATGACGGAACGGCCGCAAGGACGAAGACGACATGCTAGCGAGCCACGCGTGGAGGTTGTCCATGAAGTCAGGCTCTTTGTAGAGGACATCGGTTTCGTGCAGCAGCGCAACCAGAGATTGGAAGAATCCGACAAGCAGGTCCCGGAACGGCCGCGTACTCTTGGCTCTCGAGATCAGGGGATAGTCGGTAATTTGTTGCTACACCGTGTCAGCGACCTCCAATGGAAGACGGGCAATGCATACGCACCTCTTGGTAGACGCTTTGGAGGTCTATCAGTCTGTTGGGAATGTTTTCAGGATCCCGAATGTCATCAGGGGTCACCTCCAAGTCGCATCCCGCGCATTGGAGGATGCAGTTGACAAGGTCGCTCATTGCATTCGCGCTATCCTCCCTATACCTCTCCAGCCACTGTTGGGCCACGGTGTCGGAGGCATCGCCTGAGCCAAAGATTTCAGCTGCGATAGGGTCAGTCTTGGTTCCATTGCGTGCTACTGGCAGCGATTTTGGGGTGGCTTGGGGTGACCGACCAAATATGCCCGTTCCCCTTTCTCCAGCGTCGATGCGGACGGCCTTCTTGGGCCTGCTAGGGATTCGCGCGACGTGTGTAGCCGCCGAAGGCTGGGTCCCGTTGATTTTGGGCTTCTTCAAAGACGGTTTCTTGGCGCGACTGCCTTGCGCCGACTTCTTGCGCGACCTCGGCGCCGGGTGGTCCTCGTCACTGGCATCGTCGACATCGTCACTCATATCCTCGTCCGAATCGAGCTCGTCGTCCTCGGCATCGTCTCCGCCGTGCTCGCCTCGCTTGCGCTTCGACGCAGCCGATGCAGCGGGATCTGGGCCGAACTTGGGGGGCGCCTTCACGACGCGTCCGGACCTGCGACGCGCCGTGGAGTCGGGGTCTGGCGATGCGCTGGCGCTGGCGCTGGGGTCCATGATGTCTGGCGAGGGCGGGCCGAGTCTTCACTCAGGCGGCATCTGCAGCGGCGTAGGGACAGGCACAGCGTCGTACCGTCGTGGGAGTCGCGGTATTGATGTTTCCTGGCGACCTGGCGCGCGTTGGCGTTCAGCCGGCTGCGGTGTCTGCTGGGGGGCGCCTTTTGGCGCAGAGTGGGGGCTGGTGGATGCCGTGTGTCGAGCCGGCAAAACCGCGGCTGCTTCCCCTGCCGGCCAATCAGCGCGCCCAATGTGGGCATCACGCGCGGCGCAGTCCATGCACTCAGCACCTCGAGCCTCTCTCCGCAGCGCCGACTGAATCAACCGACAGGGCCGCCAAGATGCACTGGCGTTACACGCGTTGACGCCTTGCCAGGGTGCCGCCCGCTACGAATACATAGGTAACGGGCACGCTGGTCTGGGCGGGGTACGAAGCTGTCCTGGACACGCCTTGTTTCTTGACGCCTGTCGCTGCTCCCTCGACGACAAACACACTGGTAGGGGGAATAGAGCACGTTGCTCGCTCTCCCGCAGCATGGTCCAAGTATGGAGCCACCCCTTCCCAAAGACGACGGCGTCGCCCGGAGACGGCAAGATCGTCGCCAAGCTGCTCCCCTCTGGAGGGAGTGGTCTGGAGACCATCGTCTACCAGTACCCGTTGAAACTTATCTCACCGACCTCTTCCTCCGGCGGCCAGAGGAGCGTCCTTGTCTTCCTCCTGTCCTACGGAGGCGGCTTGGTTGGCGGCGACTCCGTCAACCTTTCCATCGAGGTTCGGGCCGGCGCCAGCCTTAGCCTCATCACCCAAGGCCACACCAAGATCTTCAAGTCCTCGTCTCCAGATATAGTCACGAGCCAGGACATGTCCGTGCAGATGCATCAGGACTCAGCGCTGTGCCTATTGCCAGATCCAGTTCAGCCTTTCGAAGACAGCGTGTATGCGCAGACGCAGATTTTCAAAATGGCCAATCGATGCTCCTTGTGCCTCCTTGACTGGGTAACTGCCGGCCGCACTGCTCGGGGGGAAAATTGGAGCTTCGTGAAATGGAAAGGCCGCAACGAGGTTTGGCTCTGCGGTGCCGAGCAGCCAAGGGATCGACTTTTGGTTCGAGACAATGTCATTCTCTCCGAAGAAGGCGGCATGGCCGTCGGCCTACCACTGAGAGACACGATGCACAAGATGACCATCTTTGGAACGCTAATCCTTCGCGGACCCATGGTTGAGCAGTTGGGAAAATTCTTTCTCTCTGAGTTCGATGCCTTGCCACGCCTCGGCGCCCGAGACTTCCGTTCCAAGGAGGATCGAGAAAATGAAGCCAAAACTATGTCCAACTTTGAGCAGTGGCGATCTCTAAGGATCGAGGAGGAAAAGACGCAAGGCGTCTTGTGGTCGGCAGCGCAAGTCAGAGGCTGCGTGGTGGTCAAGTTTGCAGCCCCGACGGTTGAGGCTGGGAGGCAATGGATAGGATCCATGCTTATCAAAGAGGGCACCATAGAGGCTCGGTTTGGCGAGGCGGCTTTGATGTGTGTACGATGAGAGCTCTGTTGTGACGATTGTCTACGAATGAATGATACCCCATTTCAGGTCGTGTGATGAGCAGCCGACACTCCTGAGCCGGACAGTGCAGTCCGGAAAAACAACTAGCAGCAATGAACTACTCTTTGACACTCATAGTGGAACAACACGAGAAAGAAGACTGGTTTCGGACGCCTGTATTCAATGCGCGAGACTTCGTATAATATTCCCTTTCGGTTGGTTCAGAATACCAGCCGCGCTGCTACCCTGTACCCGTAGCCTGCAAGACGCTAAAAACGGCAGAACTCCGTCCCCCACCATGACGCCCTCCACCGCCCAAATTTTCGGAGCTTCCACAGCTTAACCGCAAAGCAAACGTACCTGGTTGCACTTTCATCCTTCTTCTTCTTCACATCGATGATACCCCCTTCACTTTAGCCGGCAGTGACCATGGTTCGCGGACGTGCAACGGCCCGAGGGGGTCGCAGAGGCGCCGCGGCTGCTGGCACCCAACGGGCTGCGGCCGCCAGCACTGACGAAGTTGGCAGCCCAGCACCAGCCGAGTCGACAGCGGAAGCCTCGGAGAGCGCTGCCCCCCCCAGCACAGCGACACGCCGCGGCACCACAACTCGAGCGACTCGCGCGCCGTCTACTGGCCGATTCCGACCCAAGGCTGTGCGAAGAGACGAGGCAGACAGGGACACCCTCGCGCGCCTCGAGGAGAAGAAGGCGAGCGACAGGGCGGCTGAAGAGCGGCGTGCCCGAGGCCGTTCGCGATTTCGAAGCAAGAGAAGCCGCGGAGATGCTATGGGTAGTAGAGGCGGCTTTGGCCGGGGCATCTCGACCGCCAGCGGCCCGTTCTCAGGAGGACTTGCTGGGTGTAAGTGACCTCAGTCTGCATCCTAGAATGAGAGATGACGCTGACACGGCAGACAGCTTCAGGCAGGGCTGGCGGTTGGTTTGGCGGCGGCGGCCCTGGTGGTGGCAGCTTTGGTGGCGGCGGCGGCGGCGGCGGCAGGTCCTTGAAGTCTGACTCAAAGGGATTCAGCCAAGGAGACGATTCGCGATTGCGCGAGGCGAGAATCAATGCCGACAAGCTGCACGTCATGACACCCGAAGACGAGTTCGACAGCGAAGACGAAGCCATGATGGCCGCGCTGAGTAATCGAACGTCCAGCACAATGCCAATGGGCATTTACCGAAGAGAACACAAGGAAACAGGAATTGTCGTGGCTACTACGGCGGAGTTGGAGGCTGCGGAAAACGCCAATGGGGATGAAGAGAGCCTCTGGGTCGACGGCGACGGCGCCGTGCCTTTAACAGAGCAGCCACAGGAGCAAGGCGTATGGGATGAAAAGGCTGGCAAGCAGGTCACGATCAAGGCAGAGCCAGGGACCGACGATGTCATGGACCTCGACGGCGTCATCAAATCTTCACCCGGAAAGGAAAGGAAGCCTGCCCTGGTGACAAAGCCCAAGAAAGAGATGCCGCAAGATCCTGAGGAAAGAACCATCCGAACGGATTTGGATCTTCTTGCCAGCGAGCTGGGAGCAGTTACAGTCACCGAGGATGGAGAGACGAAGACGGAGGGGCCGGCGAACAAGGACGGGCGGATGTACCTGTTCCAGTTTCCGCCCCTAATGCCCCCTATCAAGCAGGTTGCCGCGCCGCAACCAAAGTCCAAGGTCAAGGAAGAGCCGAACGCATCCCACACGCTCGACGACGTCCCCAGCGCGAGCGACGCTGCTCCAGTCGACCTCACCGTGGACGAGATCAGCCGGCAGGCATCCGCGGAGGAGGAAGAGGAGGAAGAACGTGACGGCTTCCGGTCCCAGCTACTCGCACAAGGTGGCATGATTGGCAAGCTCAACGTCCGTAAGTCGGGCAAGGTCGAGCTCGACTGGGGTGGCATGACGCTCGAGATGAGCCCAGCTGCAGGCATGAACTTCCTCACGACAGCTGTCATCGTCGAGGAGAACGACGAGAAGCCGCAGGATGGTGTTGTCGGCGGCGACAGCATCGGCATGGGCAAGATCATGGGCCGCTTCGTCCTCGCTCCCGTGTGGAACGAGGAAGAGGAGTGGAACGTTGCACCAGAAGAGCTCGTTACGGAATGAGATTCCAGTACTCGGTAACGTTCGAAGATAACCAACAGCCAATTTGGAGACTCCATAACCACTACGACGTCCTGTTGGGCTGGCGCCTTCTCCCACCTTTCGAATCCGCCCGCCAATCATTGCCCTTCTCGTCGCCTCACGTCCACTATGCTCTCCCGACACTCTGGCACGCGCTCCGGAAGGATCGCACCTTTAACGCTTCAAAAGAACGCCACCGAATTTCCTCTTCTGCCTCCACTGCTGCTAGCGGTTGCCTTACACAGCAATTGCCCAAACGCCACAGCTCGATGGCTTGGTCAATGCCACAGAATTTCGGGACCGAGTGGAAAACTGAGGAGCGCGGCAGCGGCACAACGGTGGCAGAGAGCGCGCGCGCAAAAATACCAAGCCAATATTTATGGGGACCCTGGCTAGCTGCCACCACGACCCGTTTCAGCTGGCGAATGGTGGGTGGCGTGCACCGGGAAGCACCCTGTTCCACTGGCCTCGGCCCGACGCTTTCACGTAAAGTACCCGTGGTCCCTGGTCCGTTGCGGCGGAGCCTGTATGCAGGTGAGGACGGAATCTGCCACAACAGATACCTAGAACCAGGGCGAACGCCGCAGCAGAAGAGAATAGAATGAAAAAAATACCAACAAGTATCAACCACCGTCGCATCGAGGTCTGCGCCTTCCCCGGATGCGCCATCCTTGTCGCTTCTGTACCTTGCATCGGGGGGGGTCATCGTGTCCGTGCTCCGTCCACGGTGACATTGCGCTCTTCCCCACACGTCTGCATCCGTTGCATTCATGCGCATGCACGCTCCACGACTGACGAGAGTAAGGGTCTGCATTCAATGCCTTTGGAGCCATCAGAGTGTGCTGTAGTAAGCCCAAAGTGAATGGCTCGAAAATGCTTCTCTTTTTGCCGGTCGTATATACATTTGTGACCGCCTCTGCCTCCATTCATCGGGCGGCAGCAAAATCCCCTGCCCTCTTTGGTATCATGAACGTACCTCATTGCTGAAAAGACAAAACGGGTGTCCTCAGTGCCTAGAATCGTGAAACAAACACCGTCTATCCCAGGCCCGAACACCTCAGACAAGTACATATGTAGATTACAAGGTATACCCTCCCATTCGCATTGGCGTCATCTCCTTCGGCCGGGAGCGCCCAGGCCAACGTGCCCACTCTCCTGACTCTGCTCCTCAAGGTCGTGGAAGTCATCGAGTGACCGATTTGTCGAGTGCAGGTCCTGCGTACTCCATGTCGGGGAGTTTTTGCTGCCCTCGATGACGTATATCTCACTCTTGCCATCGCTCGGCCTTCGATCGTCGGCACGCTGGTGGCCACCAGCCGCTTGTTTGCGGTGTTCGTCGAATGCCAGGCCGATATGTTTCGCCGGAAAGTCTTCTTCTCTCGACTCGCCTCCGTGTCCGACGTGTTGAAGAGATACGTCGTTGGGGCCGTATCCGGGCATGGACCCAAGTACAGTCGTCCCTCGACTGTGGTTTCCGTACCGCCGACCTGTGGAGATTCCGGTACTTGGTGTTCTGTCGGTAGATTGGAAGCCCCGGATCTTCAGCGCTCGCAAGAGGGGTCGAATCGTCGCCAGACTCGAGGCAACGATAGCCACACCCGGTTCAACAAGAGTCCAAATCATTGCGTCGGTCGCCGCGACTGGATGCTGTTAGATTGTAGACGACGCTAGGGCCCGAGGGCCACTTACACATTAAATCGTCCTGCTCCTCAAGCCCAGACAAGAACCTGAGCCTGATCAGGGTGGCGACGCTGGCACTATGAGGAATTAGTCGTCTGGATCGCCCATCGGCGGAGCATGCGGGCGCGAGCGTACAAAATACCGAGGCCGAGGATAGCAATTACAGTTGCCTTGGCTTGCTTCGTCATCTTGACGTTCCATAGCATGGGGATTGGTAGAAGGGCCTATTTGATGGGTATCAGTCATGCGTCCAGCAAGCACCCACACGCGAACACTTACATAGAGCCAATCCGACATGACGGTCATAACACTGATGGCATAGGCCGCCGAAATGATCTCACCCGGACTGGCACAGTGACCCGTCGTGATCCTATCATCCCACTGCTTTTGGATCGGAGTGCACTGGAAGATGTCCCAGATAAACACGCCCATGCTCCATAGGGCGATGATGACCAAGCTGACGCGGAGAATCCATTTATACACGTTGCCAACTGAGAGGCGAAGAAGGAAGATGCCGATGCTGAGCTTGATGAACATCATGTCGAGGATATAAAGTGCCGTCGCGAGGGCTTGCCACTGCATGAGTGTGAGCAACTGCGGGCAAGCCTGGGTGTCTGATGAGTCCCGATACATACCATGAGAGCTGAGACCCTATCATCCGCGGAGACAGCATTGTTATGCCGGCCCAGTCCGCTCTGGACTCCTGCCAATATCATCGCACACGAAACGGTAAATATTAACTGGGAGTCGCATTAGTGTGATACAGACAATAGAGCGGCGCGTCGACAGGTGACTAACTTGAGCAACAAGCATGAGCCAGTCATCGGCCTGAAAGCTCTTCATCAACACTGCTCTGGTATACGTCCGCAGACCAACGGCGGTCCAACTCAGCACGAGCAATGCGATGCATGTGCCCACCAAGGAGCCGCCGATATTCTCGCTCAGGTCAACATCTTGTCCTGCCATGTCGACTCCACGTTATATGCTGCAGCCGGCGTCGAATAACATATCCTGAATGCCCTTCGATTATAGACAACGGAACACCGAAGAAACCAAATTAAAGACAAGCCGTGATTGGAGACAGAACGAACAGGGAGTCGAAAGAAGCAAATAATCAGAAAGAGAGCGGCCGAGAGGGGACAGCCTGCGGTAATGTACCTGGCCACTGGTAAAACCAGGGGTGCGTGTGGCGGGGATGGGCTCTTCAGGTCCAGAGCAAGGGACGGCTTACTACCAGCTTTAGTAGATCGGCGTCGGGATATGCACCTTTAGCAGATTCGAGATTGATGAAGACTGGTGGATGAGGTGGAGCGAGCGCCTGCATCCACTCATGGAGAGGCTTGAACGTGCTCTTCTCGCTCATGGCTCCGTCGTGGCTGCCCGGGTCCGGGTCCTCCCTTGCCCACGGCAACGCACATGCACGGCCTATTGACGGTTGGCTCAGGCTCTTTGCTTAGCCCGGGAACGGAGGCCGCATCGAGGCGATAGAGCGAGCCGTCTTTGCAGCAACGGAGGTGGGCCATGGTGGACGCTGTTAATCCAGTGCAACTAACGGAATAGCGTGTTCATAACACTGTCACAAATTGTCGGAGCAGAAGGCGCAGAGAAAGGCACGCCCTGTAACACGACCTTCATCGCACAAAGGACGGATGGGATGAGCGCCTGCGGAGCGCGGCTTGTCGCAGCATGGCTGCATTGAGAACCTGCGACGGCCCACCGTCCGGCCACCGGGAAGGATCCTCCGCGTTTGCGAGGCGCATCAAGATCTGTGTGCCGATGCAGGATATGCGCGAGAGGCTGACAGTGGACTGAATATCGAGTCATGCGGCATCAGCACCGGCGAGCGCAGGCCGGAAACAGCGGCACCGCGCTCTGTCGCGATCTGGACTTGCGATGGTTGGTGGTGTTAGTGCGGCTAGGTGCCCCAGTCCGCTAGGGGCTTGCGTTTCCACAAGGCCAGGGGTTGGCAAGGGGGCGCTGCAGTAGCCCGCCCAATGGTTTCGACTTCCAGGCTAGTTCAGGGACTTGTTCAAGGGTCCGAGGCTGTGGCACTGGGCGGTTGGCCACTGAAGAAACCCTTCGTCCAGCATGTGCCCCATTGAGTGCCATGGCTTGTTAAGGCTTTTAAGGCCCGTCCTTGAGCCTCTTCCATTTCCACTCTCGAAGCAGCCAGGCGGGGCAAGTGGTCCACCCTTCGTCCCCTCCCGCTGGCGGCCGCCTCTAGTAAGGCAAGTGCGGGTATGTATTTATCTCGCCGCGAGGATATTCGAGGCGTGCCGTGATGGGTAGGGGAGTTTGCTAAAGCGGGCTGGCATCGTGTGGAAAGCTTGCGACTGCGCGCGGGAGCAGAAAAGAAAAGAAAAGATAAGTGAGAAGAAGCGAGAACGCATGTAGGGGTTGCGGGGACGAAGCATAAAGTACACAAACCTCACGTGCCGAGGCAAGCAGGCAGCTGCAGTGGGTGGTAACTTACCTTTGATGCGCGGCTGTAGCAGGGGCGCACAGCATACCTAGGATGCGCTTGCTTTATCCGTAAGGTCGCATGCCTCCTTACTACCTGGGTAGGTGCGAGAAGGTAGGCGTACCTGCCTCGTGCGTTCTTGGTACGAACTACTTCGTGCCAGCTCTACCTCTGCTCCCCATCATCAACGAGCATTGGCGACAGCAGCGAACCATGGGACGAGCACATGTGACAGCCGCAGCGTACAAGGGAACCATGCAGCAACCCAGCACGTTTTGACGAGTACGGTCTGCGGCACGCAGCTCCGGCCGCGGCCGAACCATATCCTGGCCGAGAATCCCAGGGGCCCTAGGATCCCCATCCAGTGGGACACGCAGTTGCCCGAGGGGGGCGGCGACGAGACCACGGACGATGGGCAGTAGGCGGCGGATAGCAGATGGCAAGCTGTCGATCGGTTCTGATAAGCGACAGCACACGGCCCTCTCGAACTGCTCGGACTCCAGCATCCTCCGTCAATGCGCACGTCCAAAGCAGTGCTCGTAAATATCATGGCCGTGCCACAGCCTCAGCCCAGTCCAGTTCAGTCTCGACTCGAATGGGCAGAGCTGACATCCTCAGCCGCCAAAGCCCCGTGCGCATGTGTCAGGATAGCTGTGCAACCGTCGGCGCCTTTTCAGGCCATTGCCGCTGTCCCTCGCCGAAGCCTGGGGGCATGTGTCGCGAATGTTGAAAAAGAGGAGCAGTCTTTCTCCCGTCCGTCGGCGGGTTCTCCTGCAGCCCGATGCTGTGCGTGCGCTTTGTTGCGGTACGTACGGAGCACAGGTCACAGGGCAGCCTCTGCGGCGCTTTTTGTGCGGCTCTCGCCGGCGTGCCTGCCGAGAACTGACGAGCTCCGCTACAACAACGGGATTCAGCACACCCTCATTGTCGGATGGGCTCCAAGGACAGCCTAGCGGTGCGACGCCAATGCGCCGCCTCTCGAGCTTCGATGGCACCTAGATCCTAGAACACAACGAACGCACAGCCACTAAGCGCGTGGCTGCCTTGAACAAAGGTGCCCTTCAGCTCGAGCTTCTTACGATCGATCGCCTTCAATAATCGCGAAGGGACGACGAATGTTGGCTCTTTGCTCGCGATCCATCGTTGGAACAGACTTCAACGGGCAAGGCATTGCGATCGCTCTGGTTTCGAGAGATCCAACATTTAGTTCCTCTGAGGACAGCGCAGGACTTCGGCGCAGAGTTGAGGACTTTGCGATAGGCAGCCGCTGGTTGGCCGTCATAAAGCTTCTCTGGTCGGCGTCGGATTCCACTGTGCCGCGATCAGTGCCGCTGCTGAAGGTCGTGTTGGCTCTCCTGCTCCGGCAGAAGAAAACTTCGGATCCGATCAAGAACCTGGCAACGTCACGCCCGCAATCCAACCCTATCCCTCAATGACAAAGCCCCCAGCTTCCAGCTGTGGAGTCGACATGACGGTTGGGGTCGGAACGGATATGAAGACACCTCTTTACCGGACATCACCAGGACGGGTTCGGAAGCTTGGGTGTCATGGCCGTACGTGGCGTTCCGAAGCCCCGCTGCCGCCCCCGTCATCCGTGGATCAAGCGCCGCGCCAGACCGTCCGGCTATTTTGAGGCGTTCATTCCCCTCCAACAGCAACATCAGCTGGAAATGCTGTTATTTGCGCCGACTAACCGCAGACATGGCATCGCCTGAAGATATTGCAAATGTCACATACACCTGCCGTCAGTATGGCGACCATGCCCTCCAGCGTGTTGGCATCTGGGAGCATGCTACTCCTCCCGGCCAGCCGAGCTCGTCACCCAGATATTGGGTAATGTATGACTGACTCGTCCCAGCTCCAAGCCCTCTCTTCCACTCTCCTCGTTCTGCCTCCGGCGATGCGCCGGCTGATGCGGCTCCAGATTTATACACGGAGGAGCGTGGCGCGACCCACGCAACACGTTTGAGAATTTTACGCCCTCCATAAGGCACTTGCTTTCGTCTCAAGATATCGATCAGTCTGCCATCCGCGGTTTCGTCAGCATCAACTACAGGCTGTCGCCTCATGCTGATTTCCTCCAGGACCCGGCCGAGACGCCCGGGTCCGAGCTCCGAGACGCGTGTCACCCAGATCACATCCTGGATGTCCGTACAGCACTCAAATTGCTCGAATCGGAGTACCAGCTCGCAAGCGACTATGTTCTTATCGGCCACTCAGCTGGTGCAACGTTGGCGTACCAAATCTTGATGGGTGAGGAGGCGCTAGCTGGCCAGCGTATGCCGCAGACCATACCGCTCCCCGCCGCGATCATCGGTATCTCTGGCATTTACGATCTTGTCGGCCTTAATGACCGATTCGGTGGCAATTATGCAGGCTTCATCACCGCCGCTTTTGGAAACGATCAAAAGGCTTGGCAGAGGGCATCGCCGGCCTGTTTCGCTGGAAGTTTCAAAGAAAAATGGCCCGGGAACCCGTATTCGCTGCTCGCATACTCACCGGCGGATACGCTCATCGATAGCCCGGAGATTGACACCATGGCCGCAAAGCTCACTAGGGATGGCGTCGACTTCTCTGTCGTTAAGGACCTCGTTGGTGACCACAACGTTGTTTGGCAAGACGGCTCTCAGGTTCCTCGTCTCGTGGCGCAAGTCCTCAAGCAGCTGTCACAACCCTCGAGGCCATAAGGTTACTACCAGTACGTAAATGACGTCAAATTAAAGCAACTATCCAGCTACATCATGTTAATCTACGTGGGCCGTCCCTGATCCCTATCCCTAATCTTGCGGAATGTTCCATTGGCCCTGAATACCCCTCAGCTGCACTCGCCATGCATTACTTACGTTCTCCAATTTTACTACTCACTCGATGATTGATCCGCTCCGTCTCTCAAACCTTGACTGCCCACTTCCAGCCAGTCGCCGCAACCCGCGAAGCAGCAAAGGTTAGCGCCGCTACAGCCATGACTGTGCCAGCCCAGGCCTGGGCCCAGAGGAACTCACCTCCCGAGCGATCAATTATCGCCCCCGCTGTCGGGGGTCCGGCTAGGGTAGCAAAGGAGCACAGCGTCTCGACCATGCCAAAGCGAATTCCCATTCTCCTGGGATCCCGGGTCAGGCTGGCCAGGGACGCGACAAACGTACCTTGGGTGGCGCTGACGGCCATGCCGAAAAAGACGCAAAAGATGTACATGCCGGTTCGAGTGGTGACGCCGATCCAGCAGTAAAACATGGTGCTCAGGCAGATGGTTGAGCAGACAAAGACATTGATCGGCCCAAAATGGTTGTTGGCCAAGTAGCCGACGATGGGTCGCGTCGGGATGCCGAGGGCATTTGTGACCAGTAGCAAGTTGACGGAGTCGATAGAAGAGAAGCCGATGACGTTCCGGGCGTAAGTGTTGATCTAATCGAGTAAATTGTCGGTTCTACTGATCGGGTTCCCCTCCGCACAAAGGACAGGTTTCTTACATAAAAGAAGCCAAAGTACATGGCATAAAAGTTCAGGAAAGCCCCTAGGGCAAACAGCACATACGGCAGCTCACGGAACGCCTCCCAGTCAACCAAAGGGTCAGCCTTGCGAGCGGGCAGGTACGGCTTCAGCAGCGCACAGGCTGCCGCGCACACAGCGAGCGCGACGAAGGCAGCGCATCGCACCGCCCAGGGGAAGCCTATCTGCGGAGTCAGGTACTGCACGGTGGAAGGGAAGATCAGACTCCCCACCGAGGTGCCGACCGCAGCGACCGCCAGCGCGAAGGACCTGTTGCGCTTGAAGTACGAGCTCGTGACGGACAGGGCAGGCATGAAGGCGATGCCCAAGCCGAGCCCCGTGCAGACGCCCTGCGCGAGGAAGATCTGCCAGTACTCAGAGGCAAGGCTGGTCATAAAGGTGCCCAGAACGGCTAGGAAGCATCCGGCCGCGACGGTCTCGCGCGCATAGCCTGCGTCGGAGAGCCGACCGGAGACGGCGCAGATGGCAAACGTCAGGAAGATCTGGACGGAGCCGATCCAAGAGACCTGCGCCGCGGGCAGGGCCATTGTGTCGACGTAGTGCAGCTGGTACACGCCAAATGTGGCGGCGTAGCCCCAGGTCATGGCGTTGATGAGATGCGCGGCGAGAACTTGAGACCAGGCGCGCCAGCCGCCATCGGGCGGGTCAAAGTCGTCTTCGTCGACAATGGGCGGGATCGGTGTATCGTCGACGGCGGCAGAGGAGGTCATGGTGTTGTGCTGCTGCTCTTGGGTCGCAACGAGGTCGCGGCGCAGCGTTGCAGAAGGTCGTTTTTCGACATCGACGGTGTTATTTGAAGCCATCACCCTCCGTTGGCTGCATGGAGCTGGCAACTTTGAATGGTCATTTGATGATGTTCTCCGCATCCGCTGAATCCAACCAGCAGTTGCCGAAGCTTATAAATACCTCCCCTTGGCCAAGAAAGCCACCAGAGCTTTGCGCCCTCTCGGGCCTTGCAAACACATTGGCCCCGGAAGTATGTACAAGTGACAGATCCACTACCGGTCTTGTCACCTTCCTCCTCGGTGCCTATTCCGCCGTTACAGTCGTCCCTGCGAACCCCGATACCGCCTCCAACATACTTATGCCCTGTCCAATGGCAACTTTGAATGACCAAGAACTCACAAGTAGCTTGACATTTCCCCTAAATCAATACTGATTGACACACCGTTTACGAGCGCGCCCTGCGGGAGTGGAGTCTTCGGTGCCTCGTCATTACGTATCGCCAACGGCGCCCACAGGCTCACCCACACACAACTGATGTCTGATTGAGGCCGTACAGCCCGGCACCGGCGGTGGCGTCCGGGGTCGATGTGGTCTAGCAGAGCTTCGTGCCGCTATGCAGTTGGGCTCGCATGCGTTCGTGGGGGTGTAGGGTAGCCCCTCACCGGACCCGCTCCGATCGCCGGCTCCCCGACGCCGTCCCAGTGCGGCCGCAACTCCTGCCAGCCCACTCGGCAACACGAGAACCCCCAACGTTCCAACGTCCCGTTCACTACGCCCGGACTGCCCTGCCCGGACTGCCCTGCCGGGCGCGGATCCTTACAAATCAACAAAACCACAGCCTCCCAACTCAATCTTCGCACTCAATTCCCGATTCTTTAACTCTTGACAGCTCTTACCCCTCCAAAGCGGGGTACCATCCAATGACGTAATAGCATCAGGCAAGTCCCGTGAGTCAACACGTGATGGTGCCTGAAACAGGCCAATCGGTTCGACTCCACGTGCGTCATGCCCCTGCAAACGGGTTTTCCCGATCGGCGCGGATAGCGCTAGCCAGAGGGGGATTAGCGCGGCTCTCCAAAACCAACGACCTGCAGGACCCCGATCAACTGCCGTGCCGCGCGGGAAGAGGACTCATGCGCGGCATCGACTTCTGCTCGAGGAAGCGGTCGCACATTCGCAATGTGGGTAGAGGAAATAAGGGGTGTATTTGCGGATTACGCAAACGCCAGTTAAATTGTCGGACGAGGAGCGTGCCCTGTACTGCGGCAGCCCCTTTGCTCGCCCATCTGTCTGACACGTTGCAGTGCGCAAGCAAATCACAATTCGCTTCTCGCGCCACAACGGTGTGCCCATGGTCGCGCACCGAGTCAGTTCAAAAAACAGATTCGTATATCTGGCGCAAGAGCGTCTTTTTCCACTAATCCGTATCAACAGTTCCCGGGCTCAAGCCCCAAGCTTCAGCAAGCACACGAGATAAGGAAAATGGTAGAGAGAGAGTGACGGAAAAGCACAAGACAAGAAAACGACCCAAGACTGCGGGCTGGAAAACAGAAGAAACATCCGAAAAGTGGAGACTCCGGCCACGAGTTTAGGAAAATCGACGCGAACCAAAGGACAGGAAATCAGAAGATAACAAACCAGCCGTTCTCCCCTTCCGTAGTGTCGCCAGTACCAGCCCCTTGACTTGTCCGCCTGACAAATTCCAAAAGTAAAAGAAAGCCATCCAGAGCGTCCCGCATCAGCCTGCCCTCGCAAAAAGACGTACGAGACCATCCATCCTACAGCAAACACAAAGGTTAACACGTCGCGCAGCGTATTCCTTTCTTCCGATCAATCCGGCAAGGTGTGTCCAAGGCGCGCCCTCGCCACCCTCTATTCGGATCCACTTCGCCTCGCCTCCTTTTTCGCCATCGGGTGGCCGTGTGCGCGTTTCTGGGGATCCAGAAGGTCCTCGTGCTGTGCTGCCCTTTCTCAGGCAGCCAGGAGGGAGGTAAGAAAAGAGAAAAAGAAAAAAGCCATTGCTGTTGACAGCGCCCACGCCTCTTCTTCTCAACGCCGGTAAAGGAACGTAAAGGCCTCGCAACGGCCGACGAAATTACATCCTCCCTGGAGAGTCGTAAAGATTCAATTTGAAAATCGTACAGAGAAAGTAAACCCTCGTACGAGATTGCGACTGACGCTAGTCTGCGGCCCAGACCGTCTAGAGAGAGGAAAGGAGGGAGCCTCCAAAGTAAGAGAGAAGCGCTGGGCCGCGATCCAGTAGGAACTGACACGCTCATCCGATCATTTCGCTCGCTCAAACTTGCACTCAAATCTGCATTCGAGGAATCGAGTAGCCTTTGAGTCGACCCGTCTGGTGAGGGGGAACGCCGTTGGCGTCCCTGCCTCTAATCATGCGATAGTACTGCCTACCGCTTGCGCTTCTTTGCTTTGTCGGCAGTCGTGGCGGCGGCGGTGGCGGCAATCGGCGCGGCAGGCAAGAGAGCTGGCTGCACCGAGACCGGGGCCTCACCCGTTTTGATTGGAACACCCATATGGCGACCATACCGGCCTTTGCGTCCATTGCCTTCGTCCTCACTGATACATTGGTCGGCGGAGAGCCCGGCGTCGCGGCAGCGTCCACAAGGGCGCTGACGGTCGCAACCCTTCTTGCTCTTGCGGCAACGCTGGCAGCGAGGCTTGGTGGATAGATCAGGGTGATCGTCGTCACCAGGGAGAGGCATGTGTCCAATGGACGCAATCGACTGCTTTCGGGAGTGTGTGATTGAGGCGGGCGATATAGGTCCGGTAGGGGCCGCGGGCAACTTCTTCGTCTTGATGCTCGGTGGGCGAGAAGCCTTGGGGGCTTTCTGTGCTGGAGGCTTGGGGGCGGACGAAGTGGGTTTGGGCTTGACAGATGACTGCTTTTTGGCATTGATGGCCTTGACATCGGCAACGAAGCCGTTTCCGCCGGTTTCGAGAGCGACATCGTGGCCACCGACAACAGTGCCCTCAGTCGTCGAGATGAACTGAGACTCAGTTGTGGGATATATCCGCTTCGATCCACCAGCTGTGTCCAGCTTCTGGCGACGAGCTGCGGGCAATTCATCCTCGCTCTCGCTCTCGCCCTCGCTGGTGACTCCAGTGGACGAGGCGGCGTCGGCTCTACCGCTAAAGGTGTCATCCATGGTGGACGCTGATGTACGGCCGTGCGAAATGTTTGACGACTCGCCCAGCCTCATGAGCTGAATCGCCACGTCCTTATCCTCCTCCGACATACAACTTCCGACAGTGGGATCAGGTGTCGGCAGGACGCCCATGCCTGTGGCCACTCCACTCGCATTGCTGGCATACCCAATGCTCCCACGGGACCGATGGCCTTGGGAAGCCGGGGTGGCATACATGTTGGAGTGCGCAAGGGCATTGTTATAGGTCGGGGGTGTTTGCATAGGCCGCGGGTTCGCGAAAGGATTCTGGCCCGGATGGACAAATGGCAACGAAGGTCGTTGGTGCTCGATCCGGCGAGCGGGAGAGACAGACGGATTTGAAGTCGCGGCCGGCATCTGCGGCGGCGCGAACAAGGGCAGCTCCTGTAAATGAAGGCAATTAGAACCCGGGAGGGAACTCTGTGGGGGGCATGGATGAAAGAATTTTTGGGTGTGCCTACCGAGCTTTCAAACTTTGCTCTTTTGCGCCGACCACCTTCGACGATGTTCTCGACGCTGATGTCTGTATTACCAAGGTGCTCCTTGTTCTTCCCAGAGGTGCTGCTAGGGGCACCATCTCCGCTGCTGTAGCCATTCAAGCTGTCGCTGTAGGCGTCAGCCTGACTGTGAGCCATGGACCTCCGATCCTTGGCAGAGTGGGAGCGACCATTCTTGCTGCTGGTGCTGCAAGAGTCGCTTCTGCGGCCGCGCATGGCGCTGGGGGAGGGGCTGCGACGCCGCGATGCCCTTGAGCTTGGCCGTGGCATGTCCTGCTCAAAGCGCTGCGGTTGCGGGGCCTGGTAGCCCTCGGCAACGTGGTACGACTCTGGAGCGGGATGGAAAGGATGCGGCGCAAAGGCCGAGGGCGACTCTTCAATGACACGGACGTAGACGACCATGTTGTTGCTGAAGTTTTCGTAGCGCGCAATGAGGGTGTGACCATTGTCGTCCTCAAAGCTCACTCCCTTGTATCCGGTCGGGCCCGAGTAGAGCCCGTAGAAATTCTTGACCGTCGTCACAATCGAGTCGGTAGTGTCATGGGGATAAATCTGCACTCGCATGGGCAGGCGCGCGCGATATTGCGGCGAGTTGGAGAACATCAACTCGAATGCGACATTCTTGGGCGTCGCCGCCTGCCGGGGCGACACGCTGCCACCGGTGGACGAGGGGGCAGACATGGCGGCAGCCGTGTCTATCGGCGACATGGAAGCCATGGCGTCCCGATAGAAATTATTGATGTCGATGGCAGGCTGTGCGATTGATAGAGGACAAGGTTCGAAGGGATGACGGGCTGGGGATGGCGGTGCGGGTTTTGTGTGGGTGGACACTCCCGGCAGGGCCTGGGCAGTGGTATCGCTCAACAGAGCGCTCGACAATGGCGTCCCGGCCGAAGGCCAGAGTGATTATTGGATTCGTGGGCCTCTAGACGATGCTTGCTGTCGAGAATAAATCAAGAGAGCAGCACCATTTAGGGCGTGGGCGGTAAGCGCCAGCCTAGTTTGTGATTGTCGGCTTCGGGCTTGCGCGGCGACGACGGCGACCGCTGGCAGAGTACCGCGGCGACGGAAGGATGTACCTGAGCGATGAAAGGAAGCGATTAGCAAGGCCCGACTAGTAAAGGCTCGGAATGATGGAGCAAATGGCTTCGACGAAGCCGTCCGCCGCCCGCGATGGCCGAGTTCCAGGGCTGGGGGAGCGGCCGCCCGGCAGACGAGGCAGACGGGGGTAGAGCAGAGGCCATGGGGTTCGGGGGGATGTTTGAGAGCAAGATTGTGGCCCAAGGGTGATCGCGCATGGCTATGGAATCAACGACACTTACCAGAGATGCCAGGAGTTGGGTGGATGGTTGGTGATGGCGGCGAGATTGCAAGAATGTGTGCTTGAGGAAAAGAGGAGCAGTTAGGCGAGGTCGAACGATTTTGTCGCTGGCTGAGCGGCAGACGCTGGCGCACTGCGCTTCTCCGCTGTAGGTTTCTCCTCACCTGAACTGCCGGCGCGCACAGTGCCACGCCTGGGGCGACCTCGCGCCCACTGAAACGAGGGGTTCCGTCGCTGTTGTCGCCCGAGCTGCTGGCGCTAACGGGCGATCGTAGGCCGCTGAAGACCGCCAATGGGTTCAGTCACACAGTGTTGCCTCATCTGTTTCTATCGAGTCCCAGCAAGGCACCCGCGAACGGTCGAACGGTCATGGAAGCTGCAATCTGCCAGCTAACCTGCGGTCCTCTACAGCACAATACAGCCTCCAAGCGCGCGAGATCAGGCATGCATCCATTGGACGCTGGAGGGGTGAATACGGTGAGATGCAACAGGCAGAGGGGGCAAGGTGCCTGCTCCGCGTCGATCGACGCACGACTTGCTCCTGCGCCCTCCGTCATTATTGACTTCCGGGTTCTCAGTCCAGCCCAGGCCAATGGCCAGCCATGACAGCTCGATGCCAACCTTAAGGTACCGTTGGCGACCCTGCCATTGCAGCGTCTCAACAAGCTGCGCGTGCGCGCAGTTTTTAAGACTCCGGCCTGGCGACGGAAGACGGTGGCACGGGTGGTCGCATCCGGTCACCCTCCGCGACAACGGCGCCATCCCTCAGGATGCGAGCAAACGCAGCAGAGCGGGCAGGGACGCAACGAAACGCCTTTGTCCGTCTCCCTTGGCCGGTTAGCTCTCGACGTCTCCCCGAGCGGCTTGTGGACCGCAATGGTCCGTCCTGTGACCCTGCAACGAGGCTGGCTGGGCGCGGGCGAGACTCAACGGAGCACGAACCACCTCCCAGACCGCCTGCCGGCCAGCCAGCGGCCTGCACACGACGCCACGGCCCCTCTCCGTCTGCGATCCCAAGACGGTCGGTCGCCAACTGACGTGCAGTCTCACTCGCTTCTCTATTTCCCGTCTTGTACCCGCGACCGCAGCTGCCGACGCGCCCATCTGACGGACGGGCAGGGCAAAGGATGGATGACGGAAGTTCCGCAGACGGGCCTGCGAAAATGAAGGCACAGAGCACAAGGGCAAGTACTGTCGGTCAGTACGGATGCGAGCTTGCGCTGGCCATTCACAAGAAACGGCTGGCTGGCTCCATGACTCCATCGGTGACCCGCCGTGCGACGCAGGCCCGTCTCCGCAGCATGGCTAGCTTCCCGCAGGCGCATTCCGAGTTCACCGCACCGTCTCGAGCGCATCCGGCGAGCTCTGAAGAATCATCGCTGAGCGGCGCAAACCCCTTGCTCGCGCAACCAACATCTATTCCTGGCCCTCGGCGACGGCGACGCGCCCGTTGGCCAAGTCGGGGGAGGCAATCCATTGTACACGACGAGCGCTTCGAGCCAATGGAGCCTCGATCGCTGGCCAGAGCCGCCCGCCTTGTCCTGTGGCAGGGATCACGGCGGCCAGGTTGGCGCACACGCAAGAAGAATGTGTGTGGTGGGGTCCCGTTTTGGCTGTCTGGACCCGTTAGCGGCACCGTCTGCTTGACAAAATAATGGCATCGCTGGCGCAGGAGCTGACCGTGTCTGCCCACATAGGCTTTGCGCTGGCTCCGAGACAGAGGCAAATTGAGGCGCGCGACCTGTTCTGCGTCTTGGCCGGATGAATGATGCTTGGCGCTTCAGCAAGGCGACCACAGAGCGAATGCGCGCGATTGCCCGCGAAACGCTTGAGAATGCGCCGATGGGGATGCGACAAGCTTGACCATGCAGACCTCTGTCTTCGGCTGGAGCGGAGACGGAGCCTGCCCAGGAACATCAGTCATGCGCGGACAGTTCTTGGCTGAGCGCCGCACGGCTGCACCATACTCGCAGAGATAGATAGTTTGCGTTTCCCAGCCCTTGCCCTTCTTGGCCTCGCCACTGTTTCGCGAGCGCTGTGTGTTACTACTTGCAACTTCGCGCATCACACACGCACTGTCGAAGGGCTGGCCAAGGGGCGCGGATGGCCACCACGGCGCGGCCGCAAGCCATCCAAGTACAACCCCAGGTTTCAGGGCCCAGCCAGAGACCGGTCCTGGTTTGCGACTGCTCGCCCATTGTATTCACTGCTGCGGCTTGGGTCGACATGTTTGGTCGGGCAGCCATCTCCGGACCCTCCAGCGCATTCGATTTGCCTCCACTCCCATGCCTGTTTTGTCCCGATCCCTGCGTGAGATCTGGCGTCGGCGCTGCTACGGCCACCGCCGCGCCCGCCCGTATCTGGCGCTTCGCACTGTCGCACGCGCGAAAACGTGGATCGCATTGATCAAATCAGGCATAGGCGGGAGGCTTCTGTGATTCTTGATAGTCTGGCGGTTCCAAATACGATGAATGGTCAAGGGCCGGCCGATGAGGGCCTGTGCGCTTGCCTGTCTTGTCGGCGCGTTCTCTTTGCGTCTTGAAGGATAAACGACCTTTCTTTTGGACTGCTACCTCGGCCCCAGACCTGTGCATCAGAGATGAGATGCGGTCGGGTTGGGTCGCAAAGGCTTCCAATGGGAACTGCGTCCAGCGGAGCATGCTAGATGCAGTGTGCGAGCAGAGCTGTACATGGACCTGGATCTCATAAACGATCAAGGTCCCAACGGAAACAAGCTTATTCATCACCCTACAATTGACCAAATAGACGTTGTTGGCTTTGGCAGCTAAGCAGGGGCGTTTGTCGCACTGCCCGAATGTACGAGATTCGCGCCAGCGCATGTTTACTCCGGACAGGAACTTGTTGATACTGCCGTTTTGCAAGCCAGGCGAGATTGCACTCGTGCCTCCCGTCTGATAACGACGCGGATGGCGCTGGCATTGTGGCTGATCTGGCATCTCTGCCGAAGGGTCCGGCATCAGAGGAGTTGGTGGGTGTCGTCACAGCGTAATCGCTCGTGCATCGCTGCGGAGCCGGCGCCTGTTTGCCGACATCCCACCCGCCATAATCGCAGCAGATAGACGTGTTTGAAGGGCTCCAGCCGATCCCCAGAGGTTTCGTAGAAATTTCACGGGGCGCTTGCGATTGCGGCTGCAAAGCAAGCGACGAGACACAAGGCAAGTTGACAAAATAGATCAGTCAGGGTGCCACGAGGGATAGTAACTGAGTGCGCCAGCGCATGTGAAGCAGATGGGATGGGGAGGCAAGCTGCCATCGCACTTGCAATTTGAAGCCATGACCGGAGCTGTAGTCTTGGATATCGCGCGACCGTCGTCGCCGAATTGCGTCGCAACCTGTTGAGCCACAAAGTGGTGGCTAAGCCGAGCACCTCAACTAGCGTAGTTTGCGCGCGGCGCCCAGATGACGGCGTGAGGGGGGCGAACGCATTCCCTTGTGGCATGACCACCCCGACGGCGCACTCAAAAGGAGATGATGCAACTGGCCAAGACGAGGTTTTATATTGCTCCAATTTGGTCGCGCAATTGGCTCGGCACCCTCGCGCCGGGTTTGCGCCGCGATTCTCAGGCTCCGACGGATTGGATGTTGGGATGAAACATTGCTTGGATGGGGTGCGCTCCGTTGCGCCTCTGGCGCGTGCTGCCGCGTCGAGACGCCGATCAACCGCTGCAGGCGGCGAATCAGGAGATCCTAAGGCGCTTAATCCGCTCGCCAGGGACGAACAACGGGAATGCAAAATCATCACATTTGCCAACGCCGCGGTGCTTCTCGGATCCGCGATGGAGAGGACAGTGCCAATGGCGACTGTCTAGATCACGTGCCATCGCGCCAGACTGGCGCGCCGTAGCGCGTACCATGCGGACCGTCCCGTCTCCCATCCTATGGGCCCCATTGCGGGTATAATCGTATGAAAACACAATGGTAGATGCTAAGAGGCTAGATGCAAGCATTCGGGGAGTTTTAGCGTCGATATTCTCCATGTGCATTCTCTCGCGCGCCTGTAAGGACCTTCGACAGCTCCATCCGCCGTTCGGTGAGACGCGACGAGTGGTGGAGCGGGCCCGAGGAGGACTAGCGCAGCGGACTGGCAATTGGCTGCGGGATGGCCCCGGAAAATCGTCATCGCCGTGACGACGGGAAAATTGCGCGACGGGGCCGCGGGGTGCTCCGTGCGCTGCATGCCGGTTCTGCAGGCGCACTCCAGCGTCCAGCATTAGTGCGTCCAGCACCGCTTACAGGCATAAGGTGAGGTACCTACAGAGAGAAAAACAAACAAACAACGACGACGGCTGCCCAGCCCACCCGCAATCCAGCGAAACCATCAGCCTGAGCAATAATACCTTCAATTGCAGCCACCGGACCAGTGCGACTGTCGGCGTGGATTAAAGTTGGGTTTGGCCATCGCGCGCCTTGCAATCCGCCATCGCCAATCTCCCACCAGCACCTTCTTCCGCCTCGGGAGATTTGCCTCCACCGGGTGTCGAGTGTCGAGCACGGCCAGCCCCTGAGCACCGTCTATGTCCGCGCTACCTTGTGCTTGTCCCATCTCTGTTACTCTTTGGAGCTTGCCCAGCTTGTTGGACTTTCCCGCTTATCGTTGGACCCGCGAAACCCCCATTCGCGCATCCGCCGCTTCTGTTTCGTCCGGCCAAAACTTACACGTCTACGCGTGACGGATTTGCCGGCACACCCAGCAGAGGATATACCCAGCGACCTCCCCAACGCACACTAGTGGAGGTTTTTATGTTATTTCGACGCGACCGACTATATTGACAGGGCTCTGCTGTCGTGGGTGTCGCTTCTCACGCTGTCGCGGCGCGTCAACAGCATCAGCCATCATCCTTAGGGGTCACAGACGGGCAGTTGCCCATCATGGACGCTCGGGTGAGTCAAATGCAACTTGAAGCATAATTGCCGTCGACCCGAGTGATCTGGAGGCAATCCCACGACGGTGTCGACGTCTCTTTCATTCCTTGTAGAGATCTGAAGCTAATTTTGCCTCTCTTATCACATAGCCTTCTCGACCTCGTGGCTCGGAAAACATCATCCCCTCCCTCCACCAGCGACACAAATCGACTGGAAACATCTCCAGCATGTCGACTGCTTCCACCGCGGGCTTTCGCGGCCCAGCCAAGCGAGCCGCCTTTGGCGATGTCACCAACATGGCGAAGAAGCCATCGGAATCTCGTGACGAGGCCAAGGTGCTGAAGCTTCAGCACGCCGTGGCTTCACACCACGCACAGCCACTCACCGTGGTGAACAAAGAGAACATCCCGTACAACAGCAAAGATTCTTTCTCTCGACCTGCACAACGACCCTCTGTCTTGGCGAGCAAACCTAAAGCCGCCGTTGAGGCCCGATCCCTCGACGCTGTGAAAAAACCAATGTCAACTGCTGCCCTCGACTCTGCAGCCTCCATGGACAAAGCGGATCTGGGCGTTCCACGACAGACAAGAGGTGATTCTGAATGGGACGAACGTCATTCTGCTTCGATCGAGGGCTTGCCCTTGCAACCTCGGCACCACAAAAGCCAGCCTCAATTGAAGGCCCAGCAGCCAACGCTCCGTAGAACACAAAGCAAACAGCTCGAGAGGACCGAGGCCACCGCTGACAGAGCGGCCACTACCACCGCCGATGCCGGTGGCATGCCTTTGCACAATAACGATCGCTCCGTTGGTCAGGCAGTCTATCCAATCCTTCCCTACTCTACCATCGACTACGATCCACTGCCGGAGTTGAACCACGGCGAGGCATACACCGACCTACCGGCGAAGCTCCCCGAGATCACTGAAGAATCCTACCACGCTGCCATCTCTTACCGGGACGGCCAGACTCCTGGCTTATCTGAGCCAGAGGAGTGGGACGAAGACGATTACGAGGACTACGACGATCAGGATCAAGCCTACACAACTGCACATTCATTTCGGTCCCGTGACCTCACTACTGGAGGTGTTACGACAATGCTCGGACCTCGGGTCACGGCGCGTGTGCAGCGCGAGCTTGAAGAGGCCAAGCTGGAGGTTCAGCAGACACGGTCGCTGGATGACATAGAGGACGAGATGTGGGACGTCAGCATGGTTGCCGAGTACGGCGAGGAGATTTTCGAGTACCTGCGAGAGCTTGAGGTGAGTGGCCATTCCCTTCGAGTTTCCAGACATCTGCTAATTTGTCCCCCTTCAAAAGAACAAGATGCTCCCTAACCCGCACTATATGGAGATTCAAACCGAGATCCAATGGTCCATGCGATCCGTTCTCATGGACTGGTTGGTTCAAGTCCACAACCGTTTCGGCCTGCTACCCGAGACGCTCTTCCTGACCGTCAACTACATTGATCGTTTCCTCTCGTGCAAGGTCGTGTCCATCGGAAAGCTGCAGCTCGTTGGCGCCACCGCGATCCTGGTGGCTTCAAAATACGAGGAGATCAACTGTCCATCGCTGGAAGAGATTGTCTATATGGTAGACGGAGGCTACAGCATGGAGGAGATCCTAAAGGCAGAGCGCTTCATGCTCAGCATGCTCAGCTTCGAGCTTGGCTGGCCGGGACCTATGAGCTTCCTGCGACGTGTGAGCAAGGCCGACGACTATGACCTCGACACCCGGACCTTGGCAAAGTACTTCCTCGAGCTCACGATCATGGACGAGCGGTTTGTTGCCACGCCGCCGAGCTTTCTGGCTGCAGGCGCCCACTGCCTGTCAAGGTTGATATTGAACAAGGGTGAATGGGTGAGTCCTGTGCCGTCCTATTGTGTCGCGCGAACACTGCAACTAACCCTCGAGCAGACGAGAGCGCACGTCCATTACTCCGGATATACGTGGAATCAGCTCAAGCCCCTCGTTGCCATGATGATCGAATGCTGCGATCGCCCTCGCGCACACCACTCGGCAGTGTATGAAAAGTACAAGGATAGACGATTCAAGGAGGCATCCACGATGGTCCAACAAGCATTGGACGCAGGCTTCATGCTGCCCCATCACGCCATGCCCATACGGCGCCTCAAGATGCGACCCATAGCCGTCGAGGACGGGGCGGAACAACTGCCGTATACGAATGGCCTGCTCGTCTCGACGGAGGGATAGGTGCAGATGCGAGCCGTGACTTGCACCCTGTGTGAATTTCTTGTCCACAACAACCGAATCACTTGCGGCCTGCCATTGACAACACCGTTGGAGCTCTCTGCGGCTGCTCTAGCCGGCTTAGCGAAGAGCTGCTCATGTCCCCAACTGCCTCTGGCTATGGATGGACCGCGACGGCTTTTCACGAATACATTTAACGAGGTTCATGAACTACTTTCATATCTTTCAGCGAGGCTTTCATCAGCAATTCTTCGCACTCTCATTGCAGGCGTTTCGAAAGACAGGGTCGCGCATCAAAGACCAGGTGCGGCGGGTTGGGCCGGCGCAGGAGCTGGCTGGCAGTCGAGGAAGCAGACGACGGCCCCTGGCCCACTCATACTCAAGACGTCGAAGCTGTATGGATTATAATGTTGTCCGTCGCTCGCGGGCGGGCTTTACATTACCTGCCGCGCTCTTAATTCAGGCCGGCGGCGACGAATATATAATGTGGTGGCATCGAGGATTTTGGTGCGCTTGACCGCGAAAGGGTTTTCCATCAAAGAATGCAGTGACAATGTAGGAACCGTAACGAAGTAGCAGCCCAGCTCGTGTGACGGAGTTCTCCTAGGGCACCGTACTTGTAGGAAAGCAATAACGTCTCCGGACATGCCGAACGTTCACCGGCCGGGTCATCCCGAGGGTGTGGGTCCTGGGCAAGGAGGCACGTGCCAAGGCGAGCAACCTAAGACGTAAGCGAGCTTGAGGTTTTGAGCGCAAGTGGAAGTTGACCAGAGAAGAGGCGTATTGCGTATGGATTGTCGGTGAGACGTGCCCTCGTGCGGGGAGCCGTGGTTGCGGAGAAGCAACCCAAGAGGCAGAGAGTAGCCGGGAGGTTTACGTGTACTCTTTCGCTGTAAGACGCAGCGCAGTAGTTCTGCGAAGTCATGCCTCGTGCTGCGTTGATTTCTTCCCCCATTCAAAGCCGAGTTGTTCAATTGATTGCCTGAAGATAGTTTTTGATGTTTACGATGAAGCGGAAATGAGCACGGGCGAGTTGTGGAAACCGGAGCAGAGTCTGGGTGGTTCTGATGGAGTGGCTCAAAAGACGCTTGGGCCCAGCCGCCAGGACTGGTTATCGTGCGGTGTCCGACAGCGGGGATTCAGGCTTCCCCGGGAGAGTTGCTCGTATAATAGTTGAGTTATTTTCCTGGCTGTTCCGTTCTGCGGTCGAAGCGCTGCAGAAACAGGGTGTCTCACTCCAATCACATGGGACAAAGGGAAAGACAAGGACTCAGACATGTCGTGGCGGGACGGCCTGCGGCGACTCTTTCGGACGAGACTCTTTCGGACACTCGGACAGAGAGGTTGAGAGGCAGGCTGAGCTGATGGCGGCCCTCGGCGCCCCTGGGACCGTCACATGGGACCCGCGGACCGCCCGCTAGCGCCCCGGAGACCCTGGAGTTGCCGAAGCGCCTCCCCGGCTCAAAGTAAATCCGGGGTTCAGCAGACCGCGTGCCGCCGCCCCCCTGTGGCGCTCCCGATTTAGGAGGCGCCATGTTCTAGCCTGGAAAGGGTGGCCGCCCAGTCTTTTTACTCGCAGCATCTCGAATTGGCTCGAGGATTTTTTCCCGCCTGCATTGCCTGTCCTTGTCGTCGCGACGTCGCATTGCTCGTCATCTGGAGCACCACTGCAGCTGCAACTCACCGAAGACGCGGCTCGGGGCCTGTTCCCTCTCCCTGTGTGTTTTTCATGTTATAGAGAGAATCCCTTGCCCCAGCATCCTTATCGATCGATTTGTCCCGCAGCCTTGGTTGCGTGCCCCGTAGCCTCCAGCACCCCCGATTACCCTCGCGGAGCCAGACCTGGACTGCGATACCTTTCAATCGAGCCGACACTGAACCGACGTGCACCGTCCAACATGTCAAAGGCCACGGTGATGAAGGAGGTGGTCAAGGAGACCCTGAAGGGCTCCCAAGACGAGCCCGTTCAGATCTCGGCGCAGAGCAGGGCGCGCTTCGTCGACAACGCCATCAAGGACCCGGAGACTGGCGAGCTGTACATGGGGCCCGACGAGTTCATCTCTGCCATCGCGCCCAAGAAGGAAGATTACGTGAGTCGCCGACCGGCGTGGAGGCGATTGGGCCCTCTGAGTCAAGGCTAACGTGTGGATGCGCGCAAACAGCACAAGATCAAGCGCGAGCAGTACTCGATCCTGTTCCGCGTCGCCGACAGCAAAGGCACCGGACGAGTCACCGTCACCGACTGGGGCGTGTTCGAGAACCTGCTGCTCAAGCCCGACGCCGAGTACGAGATTGCCTTCCGCCTGTTCGACGTTGACCGCACCGGCAACGTCAAGTACGACGACTTCCGCAACCTGTACGAGCTGAACAAGGGCCCCGAGAACATTCCCTTTGACTGGGACTGCGAGTGGGCCAAGCTGTACATTGGCAGCAAGAAGAAGCGACATGACCTCGACTACCCCCAATTCGCGCAGATGCTGCGCGGCCTCCAGGGCGAGCGCATCCGCCAGGCCTTCCAGCTCTTCGACAAGGACGGCGACGGCTACATCAACCCGGAAGACTTTGAGCGCATCATCCTCGAGACGTCCAAGCACAAGCTCTCTGACCACCTCCTCGCCAACCTCGGCACTCTGTGCAACATCTCCACCAGCAGCAAGATTTCCTACGCAAACGTCCGCGCTTTCCTGAACATGATCAAGGAGATGGACTTGGTCGAGTTGATTGTGCGCCGCGCCGTGTCCAGGAACACCGACGGCAAGATCACGCGTGCCGAATTCGTCAACGAAGCTGCCAGGGTTACGCGCTTCTCGCTCTTCACGCCGATGGAGGCCGACATTCTCTTCCACTTTGCCAGCCTCGACGAGCCGTCCGGCCGCCTCGGCTTGAAGGATTTCGCAAAGGTCTTGGATCCCTCGTGGCGGAGTCCCGTGTACGAAACCGACGCCGCCGCGAGCGCCGCGCTGCGCAAGGCCACCTCAAGAGGCAGCGCCTTCCTGCAACAAGCCGCCGAGTCGACTTTCAACTTCGCGCTGGGAAGTGTGGCCGGTGCTTTCGGTGCCTTTATGGTGTACCCCATCGATCTCGT
Organism: Tolypocladium endophyticum; assembly: GCA_024339985.1. Taxonomy (NCBI): domain Eukaryota; kingdom Fungi; phylum Ascomycota; class Sordariomycetes; order Hypocreales; family Ophiocordycipitaceae; genus Tolypocladium; species Tolypocladium endophyticum. The sequence continues at coordinate 198,630 of JALHBW010000125.1, forward strand.
CAAGACGCGCCTGCAAAACCAACGAGGCGCCCAGGTGGGCCAACGTCTGTACAACAACTCGATTGACTGCTTCCAGAAGGTGATCCGGAATGAGGGCATTCGCGGACTCTACTCTGGTGTCCTCCCGCAACTTGTCGGCGTGGCCCCAGAGAAGGCCATCAAGCTTACGGTCAACGACCTCGTCCGCACCTACTTCACTGACAAGCGCGGAAAGATCAATGGGTGGGCCGAGATTCTGGCTGGTGGCAGCGCCGGTGCATGCCAAGTTGTAAGTCGCTTGCTCCCCGAAACAGGAGTGCCTCAAGTCAAGTGCTAAACGTCTCGCGCCAAGGTCTTCACGAACCCCCTGGAGATTGTCAAGATCCGCCTGCAGGTGCAGGGAGAGGTTGCCAAGACGGTCGAGGGAACGCCGAAGCGGTCAGCTATGTGGATCGTCCGCAATCTGGGTTTGATCGGCCTGTACAAGGGAGCGTCGGCTTGTCTGCTCCGCGACGTGCCCTTCTCGGCCATCTACTTCCCCACCTACAGCCATCTGAAGAAGGACTTCTTCGGCGAGTCGGCGACCAAGAAGCTGGGCGTCCTGCAGCTCCTCACGGCCGGTGCCATTGCCGGCATGCCCGCGGCGTACCTGACGACCCCGTGCGACGTCATCAAGACGCGCCTGCAGGTCGAGGCGCGTAAGGGCGAGGCGTCCTACACGGGTCTCAGGCACGCTGCCCAGACCATCTGGAAGGAGGAGGGCTTCAGGGCCTTCTTCAAGGGCGGCCCGGCGCGAATCTTCCGATCGTCGCCCCAGTTCGGTTTCACGCTGGCCGCGTACGAGTTCCTGCAGAACGTGGTGCCGATGCCCGGCAAGCAGGCCGAGTTGAAGATGCACACGGGCGTCGTGGACGCCATGTCCACGGTGACGACGACGGGCAGCCTGGACACGAGCCCGTTTGCGCGCAGCAGGAACGCGCTCAAGATCATCCTGGACCTGGACGAGGACTTTGGCAAGATCAAGATGCCCAACGAGAAGGGCTGGCGGTCACTGCCGAGGACCATTGGCGGCGGTGGCGCAGTAGCGTGATAATGTACATCACTGCACGACTTTGGGAGGGTTGGTTGGTAGCGGGTCTCTAGGGGAACGGGACCTCCTCCTGATTGATCCGCATTGCATCAGACGCGGCGTTCGGGGGAAAATTTCCAAGGCATTGCAGAAGTGAGTTTTTGCATTACTCTTCTTTGTATTTAATTCCCTGTGTGTATCCTTTGCTGTGCTGGTCCTGGAAGTCGCCCGGCCGAAGAGACTCTTCTGGTCGCGGCTGTCCAAGAGGGCCTTGGATGAATAGACCTAGAATATGGCACGAGACGGCCGGACGAATCGACTCGAGCAAAGAGTCTGATGCGGGCCGTCGGGCACATACAACCTCTGCGTTGTCCTGCTAATACCTGGAGACCTTCCGAACATAGAAATAGAGAGATATACACTTTGCTCAATACAGGGTCTGTTTTCCTCGCGGCGTTGAAGTTGCCCCCCATGCGCCATGTCATCCCTCCACCATTGCGTGCTGCGGCCAGACAGCAAGATTGAGATGGTGCGTCCAGCCACCGCCCGACGGCTCAAAGTCGCCCACCTCAGCTCCCGGCTCGCTCGTCATGACGCCCTCGAGCCACTCGATATAGTCCTCGAAGCCCGTGGTGCTGCCCCGGATGGTCAGCCGCCGCACGCCCCTCACGCCCTCGAGCGCCCTCAGGTTCGCGCAGCCTACGCCGAGGAAGACGGCCTGCACGAGCTCGACGACGAGCTCGTCGAGCCCCGTGAAGGCGGCGGTGAAGGCGGCGCGCGAGCACGGCACGTCGCAGTCGAGGCGCAGGACGAGGTAGAAGCGGTGGATGCGGCGCAGGGCCGACGCCTCGCGGACGGGGGGATACGAGGGCCGCAGGCGCGGGAAGGACACCAAGAGGGACGGGTGGGCGAGGAAGATGTTGGCGTAGAGGAGCGGCGTGGCCTCGGCGTTGATGCGGCGGTTGGCGAGCAGGATGGCGGCGTGGACGGCGGGCTGGTGGGTGCTGTACTTGGAGTAGGTGGGCAGGCTGAGGAGCAGAGCGTAGATTTGCAGGCGGATCTCGAGCGGCAAGGAGAGGAAGGAGGGTCTGTCGTCGGACATGCTGGTGTGGCGATAGCGCATGAGGATATGACGGTTGAAGGGCCGGGTTGGTGTTGTATGTTGGGGCGTCGAGTCGACGACGGCGACGGCAGTCTACGTTCCGAGAAGCGTCCCTGGCAAGGACAGACGGCGTGCATGGCACGCGCAGCAGCCCATTCGAGACGGCAGAATGCAACCAAGATCCAAGCTGCGATAACGTCGCGGGCGTCATGTCGTCCGATATCTAAGTTGCGGCGGCGCCGACGTCCTCTTCCCCGGACGCCGGGATTGGCCCCACGCAAGCCACGGCCCCACGCCGCCGCCAATCGAGCATGGAGTGGTTGGTAGGGCAGACGAGTCGATGTGTGTACGGGGGAGGGGGCTCGACATGGCTGGCTATGCTCGTTTCTCTCGCGGACTGGATGTTTGGGAGGGTTGCGCATATTCATTCGCCTGGTGGGTGAGCGCGGCCGGCGACGGCGTCAGCGCGGCTGTGGATGCGCCTCGGCGGCCCCGGACATGGGACGACATGCGCCCGGGCTCTCGGCCGAGAGGTATGGACGCGTTGGGAGATGCATGCGTGCAAGCATTGCACACGGCACCACGTGTGTCAGGTGCACAGATGAAGCGAACGACAAGGCAGTTGACGGGTATTGCCTGAGCGCGTGCTGCTCTTCCTCGGTGGCTTGCAGTGCGCTGCTGCAGGGCGCTCTGCCTCAGCCGCAGGGGTCTCGTGGGGCCCGAGGCGACCGGATCTGCCCGCCACGGGTCTCCGTGCTGCTCGTACAGAGTTAGCGTCGGATCTGGCATCGCGCCTCCGACCGTCTCGAGCACGTCTTCGTCTGACAACTCCCACTTGCATCCCAAACAGCCTCCGTCACTGCGCTCTGCTCCCTCCCTCCAGCTCTCGACGGCAGCAGCGTCGAGCCAACGCACGCCCGCCCGCCATGGAGTTCCTGTCCCTGCTGTCGGCCGTCTTCGGCTGGATCTACACCTTTTGCTGGAGCGCTTCCTTCTACCCGCAGCCGCTGCTCAACTTCACGCGGCGCTCGACGTCGGGCACCACCGTCGACTTTCCCTTCATCAACGTGCTGGGTGCGTCCCTCCCCTTCCCCATGTTCTGTGCCGGCTAACGCCCCGAGGCGCAGGCTTCGCCGCCTACTTCGTCTCCAACGTCGCCTTCTACTACTCGCCCGTCGTGCGCGCCCAGTACGCCGCGCGCCACTTCGGCCTCACCCCGACGGTGCAGTTCAACGACATGACCTTTGCGCTGCACGGCCTCGTCCTCTCCGTCATCACCGCGTCACAGTATCTCGCCCGCCCGGCCTGGGGCTTCACCCCGTCGGCGGGCACCCGGCCCAGCCGCTTCATCCTCGGCGTCGCGGCCGGCTGCATCGTGGGCGTCCTCATCACCGTCTTTATCGTCACCTCCACCGTCACAGTCAACCCCGCCACCGACTGGTGCGAGCTCGACATCGTCTACGCCGTCGGCTACGTCAAGATCGTCGTCACGCTCGTCAAGTACACGCCCCAGCTCCTCGCCAACTGGCGCAACAAGAGCACCCTCGGCTGGAGCATCTGGCAGATCCTGCTGGACCTGGCCGGCGGCCTGCTGAGCGTCGCCCAGCAGGGTATCGACAGCTGGCTGCAGCGCGACTGGAGTGGCGTCACGGGGAACCCCGTCAAGTTCGCCCTCGGCAACGCGAGCATGGTCTACGACACCGCCTTTATGTGGCAGCACTACGTCCTGTACCGCCACGCTGACGGGAATAAGGGTATCGGCAGCGAGGAGGATCCACTGCTGCGCGAGGACGAGGGCGTCGCAGAAGGTCGGCGGAGGAGGTTGGACTGATTGTGACAGAGGCTGAAGAAGGACGCCCTCAGAGCGGCGACGACAAAGAGGGCCATGAGCCACGTACATGGCACACTTACGAAGATCTGATCTCACGATTATTGCATGCCTGGAGCATAAGAGCGTAGCGTGTACACATTACCTTCTCAATGACGATTGGGGACAGGCTTAGCCTCCTGAATGAAGACTTCCAGCTCCCCTGCACCATCATCAAAGCCTGCGACTCGGCCATTGTTATGCTTGCTATGTCTATTCGTCGCCTACTCATACATATCCCCGTCTAACTCTGTCAGAACTGGGTATCTCATGCGCCTCAATAGGCTCGTTACTACATGACAAAGTTAATCACCTTGCCCCCCCTCGCCGCAATCGCCCTCTTCGCCTTCTTCAAGTCGTACGCGCCCCCACCGAAGCGCTCCCTCCCAAGCTCTGTCTCGAGAATCGCCGCCACCATCCAGTCGCGCAGCGCCTCGCCTTGGAGGCCGGCGGGCGGAAGCGCAATGTCCACAACGCCGCGCGTCTTGCCGTTGACCTGCACCGCGCACGACTGCTGGCGCGGCTGGAGCATGGGCGTGTCTAGGGTCCCGTCCTCGGCGGGGAACGCCGCCGTCGTGAAAATGGATGCCGTCGAGGGGTGCAGCACGATCCAGCACTCCTCTGCGAAGGCGGGTGTGATCGGCGCGAGGAGCCGAACGAGTACACTGGCTGCGTGCTGCCTGACCAGTCCGCTGGCCTTGTCGTGGCTGATGAGCGTGTTCGTGAGGCTCATGAGGTCCGAGACGATAGTATTCAGAGAGTAGATCTCGTCGTATGATCGCCTGACGGAGCCAATCGTCTGCTGAACCTGCCTCCATAATGCCACATCCGCATCCCATTGCTCAAGCTGCGACTTGTCCATAGAACCCAAGCTCGCAAACTCCTTTTCGAGATGGTCTTTAACCGGCGCAGACTCGGCGGCCGCAGCCGCAGCGACCACTTGGTCGTGGAGCCGATGAAGCCAGCGAGTAACACCAGAGATCTTTGCCTCGTCCCAGTTGAGAGTGTCCCCGACGGGGGCTTGAAACAGCATGTGAGCCCTGGTAGCATCTGCGCCGTGCTTTGAGATGCAATCCGTTGGATCTACTCCATTGTACTTTGACTTGGACATCTTTTCAAACGAAACTGCTGCAACCGCTCCGGTAGCCACAATCTTGGGGTTTCGGGGGTCCGAGAGGTCGACTTCTTCTGCCTTGAGGAACCTGCCGTTGGCCGGGTCGATGTATGTTTTGCCATGCACCATGCCTTGGGTGATTAACCGCTTGAAAGGCTCGGCAGAAGATGCCGTCTCGTCCGAGTATTGGGGCAATAGTGGAGTCGAGGCCAGGAATTTGTAGATGAAGCGTGCGTAGAGCAAATGAAGAATGGCGTGCTCGACTCCTCCAAGGTACACATCCACGGGCAGGTGTTTGCCAGCCTCGGGAGAGAAGAGCTGCTCGGCATTGTGAGGGTCTGCGAACCGGGCAAAGTACCAGCTGGAGTCCACAAATGTATCCATCGTGTCGGTGTCTCGGCGCGCGGGTCCCTTGCACTTGGGACACGTCGAGTTGACGAAATCCGGCGAAGACTCGAGAGCGTTGCCCGTCTTGCCTTCCGCCCAATGCTCATCGACTTTGGGCAGCTCGACCGGCAGCTGCTCATCCGGTACCGGCACGGCGCCGCAAGAGTCGCAGTGGATGATGGGGATCGGAGCTCCCCAGTACCTTTGGCGGCTGATCAGCCAGTCTCGAAGGCGCCAAGTTTCAACCCCCTTGGCCAGGTCCGCGGCTTCCAGGATGCGCACAATCATCTGTCCGGCTTCTGTAGAGTGCTTCCCTTTGAAGAGGCCGCTGTGCCCCGTCATGTAGCCATGTTCCACGAACGGCTCGGTGGGGACAGCTGTCGTCGTCTCATCATCTGATGCTGCCAGCACAACTCTAATGGGCTGGTCCTCCTGATGCGTTCGCCAAAAAGAGTGATCGCGCACGTCGTGGCCTGGCACGCCCATTACGGCGCCTTCGCCGTAGTCGCTCAAGACGTATGGGGCGACATAAATTGGTAGGGACGCCTTTGTAGCGTCGGGGGTCTCGTCGTGGTAGGCCAGAGGGTTGATAGCCCGTATATGCGGCAAGAGATAGCCAACCTTGGAGTCTGGTGGCAGTCCGGGCAGGGTATCGAGGAATGCTTGCAACTCCGGGTCCCGGTCCGCCAATGTCTGAACTACGGGGTGCGCAGCCGAGAGGGCGAGGTAATGCACACCAAAGAGCGTGTCCGGCCGGGTGGTGAAGACCTCGATGGCGGCTCCAACATCGGCGCCAAAGGACATGAGAGGGAACTTGATCCGTGCACCCGTCGACTTGCCCAGCCAGTTCCTTTGCTGCGCAAGAACGCGCTCCGGCCAGGCGCCGTCCTTGGCCAGCACGTCGAGATCCTCGAGGAGAGCGTCGCGGTACTCCGAGATGCGGAAGAACCATTGCTTGAGCAGCTTCTTCTCCACCTTGGCGCCCGACCTCCACGAGAAGCCATTGGCGTCGACTTGTTCGTTTGCCAGCACAGTTTTGTCAACGGGGTCGTAATTGACCTCGGCCTCGGCTTGGTAGGCGAGCCCGCGCTCGTGCAGCATCAGAAACAGCTTCTGCGTGTGTTTGTAAAACTCGGGGTCGCATGTCGTCAGCTCCTGATCCCAACAGTTAGTTCTCAAGCCAAGCACAACAAGCGCCCGTGCGACGCTACTCACGCGGTGCCAGTTCCAGCTTCCGTTCATGAGCTCGAACTGCTCCTTCATCTTGGCAATGTTGCTCGCGGTCCACTTGTCGGGCCGGACGCCTCTCTCGAGCGCCGCGTTCTCGGCGGGCAGCCCAAAGGCGTCCCAGCCCATGGGCAGCAGCACATTGTCGCCTCTCAGCTTGTGGTACCGGGCCACCACGTCGGCGATGGTGTAGACTCGCAGGTGGCCGAGGTGGAGGGTGCCCGAGGGATACGGGAACATGGGCAGGACAAACTTGTCCTTTTGCACGCCGCTCCCTTCGAGGCGGCTGCCGGGCTGGGGTTGGCTGTCGGAGCTTTGCCATGCTTGCCGCCACTTCTTGTCGAGTGCTCTGAGATCGACGGCATACCACCGTCGCGCGAGCGAGCTGGGAGTCGAGTTGGTGGTAGTGTCGACTCTTGGAGGCAGCCTCGTGATGCTGGGGGCGGTTCGCTGCGAGGCCCAGAGAGACAGGCTCGCCGCCCTACAGCCTATCTGCCTTCCGTGGAGCATCTGCATCGGGGCTTCTTGACCATGTCGTGGGAGATGGAGGGTTGTGAGGGGAATCGGCCGGAGGGGAGCTCTACTGCAGATGTGAGTTATGGCACTCGGTACCGCGACGGAAACGCGTGATGGTGACGCCAGGGCGCCGGCAAAAACTCGAGCTTGTTGAGCCCTGCAGGGGCCGTTACAGCGACCCTGCGTCACGGCACCGAGCTCGCTAGAAGCCGCCCGGGGTGCGGCTCCAACGGCTCAGGGCGGGCGCTGTAGCTGCCCCACTGTTAGCGGCGCACAGCGCCTGCGCGAGCTGCTTGCAGGAGGGGAGCCGCCGCCGCTCATCGGAGCTGGTGGGGTCTTCCAAGACGGCTTGCATCGTCGACTAAAGTTCGAGTGTGGCTTACCGTCGGCTTTCCAGGCGCCGGCATTGCGCATTGGTCAAAGATTTCACTTTGCTGCGTCCCCTCACGCGACCCGCGACAGCATCGCCTTGCTCGAGACGCGAGTTACACAACGCCGCAGTCTCGTCGAGCGTCGCGGCAGCGCTGACGTCGTGATACGCCTCGCCGAGCCAACCGCGCCCGACTGTCGCCACCAGCGTCGCCCTGCTTATCTATCTGGTAGAGACCACCACCACCACCACCAAGACCACCACCGACTTCCTTGTCACCACCACCATCGCCGCTGTCTCTGCGTATATCAAAGGAGCAGAGCTCAACAACAGATCCTGCAGACAACACCCAGTCCGGCACCTCCCGCCCCATCGCCATGGACAAAATCACAGACAAAATCGCCGCTCTGCCGGCCGACGGCGAGTACTTTTCACTCGAGTTCTTCCCGCCCAAGACGGCAATGGGCTTCTCCAACCTGCGGAACCGACTGGAAAGAATGGAGCAAGCTCTGCGGCCGCTCTTTGTCAATGTTACTTGGGGTGCTGGCGGCTCCACGGCGGCAAAGTCTCTCGAGCTGGCCGAGCTCTGCCAGCGGGAGCTGGGCCTCACCACATGCCTTCATCTCACATGCACAAACATGAGCCGCCATCTCATCGATAAGGCCCTCGAGGACGCCAAGGTCCTCGGCATCCGCAACATCCTCGCGCTCAGAGGCGACCCTCCGCGCCATGACGAGTACCGCAACTCTGACGATCCGGAGGATGACGGTTTCACCGACTTTACTTGGGCCGTCGACCTGGTTCGCTACATCCGCAAGACTCATGGCGACTACTTTTGCATAGGCGTGGCAGCATACCCCGAGGGCCACTCCGATGAGAGTCACCCCCTGGGCCAGAGCCTCGAACACGATCTTCCCTATTTGGTCGACAAGGTCCAGGCCGGAGCCGACTTCATCATGACGCAGCTCTTCTTCGACATTGACGCGTACGATAACTTTGAGAAGACTCTGCGCGAGCACTCCAGCGGTGCTTTCAGGACCATTCCCATCATCCCCGGTCTGATGCCCATCCAGAGCTATCAGATGATCAGGCGGACGACCAAGCTCAGCCACGCCAAGATGCCCGACGCCTTCTTGTCGCGCTTGAACGCTGTCAAGGGAGATGACGAGAAGGTCAAGTTGGTAGGTGTCGACATCGTCAGCGAGCTCGTCGAGAAGGTCCGGACCATCAAGAGCAGAAGTCCCGGTCGCAAGGGATTCCACTTTTATACCCTCAACCTGGAGAAGGCCGTCGCCTTCATTGTCGAAAGGACAGGTCTCATTCCGGATGCGTTCGACAACGAAGAAGCCGTCGTCGAGGACGTCAGCGTCCAAGGCCCCATTCCTCCCGTCCTAGTCAATGGCAACCTCTCCGTTCGCACGAGAAGCCACTCGCGCACCTCTAGAAGGCAGTCCTCGGTCGGGTCGGATCCCCATAACCGGGTCATTGTAGGAAATAGGCAACCTTCGCATCCGGAGTGGGAAGTCACCGGGCAGGAAGCCGGCATTCCCGCAGAAAGCATCAACTCCCGCGCAAACACCTTGGCCATCTCGGAAGGCGAGGGCGTTCTCGGACGAGAGGCCACTTGGGATGACTTTCCCAACGGTCGCTTTGGTGACTCACGATCCCCTGCATATGGTGAAATTGACGGCTATGGCGTGAGCTTGCACATGTCGGTCACTCAAGCCGTGCGCCTCTGGGGCCACCCTAAGACCGCACGCGATATCAGCGACATCTTTGTCAAGCACATTCAGGGACAGCTGACAGCGATTCCCTGGAGCGAGGAAGAGCTGATGCCAGAATCCTCTACCATCAAGGGTCGCCTTGTTGACCTGAACAGCAAGGGCTGGTGGACAGTCGCTTCGCAGCCAGCCGTCAACGGTGTACCATCCAGCGACTCGACCTTTGGATGGGGCCCCGCAAACGGCTTCGTCTTTCAGAAGTCCTTCGTGGAGTGCTTCATCCCCTCCTCGGACTGGAAGACGCTCTTGGAGAAGTTGACCAAGCCAGAGGTTCGCGACGTGGTCTGCTTCTACGCCGCAAGCGACAAGGGCGACTTTACATCTTCCGACATTAGCGGCGGCAGCACCAGCCAGGAAGCCAGCACCAACGCGGTGACGTGGGGTGTGTTCCCTGCCAAGGAGATTGTGACGCCGACCATCATCGAGGAGGTGAGCTTCCGCGCCTGGAGCGAGGAGGCGTTTGGCATCTGGGGCGAGTGGGCCAAGGTGTACGGCCGGGGATCTGAGAGCGCGAAGCTCCTGAACAGCGTCAAGGAGACGTACTGGCTGGTCAACATCATCCACCACGATTTCGTGAACAGAGACGCGCTGTGGGAGCTGCTTATGAGTTAGTTAGAAGGCGCACAGGCTTTGGGTACATCGTGTCAATATTAGGTCAATGGCAGCGTCGTCGCGAAACGCTGCAATGTGGTCAGATACCTCACATGGCTCTTACACGGTGGCTGATCAGTGTCGCTCAAGACCTTCCACGCTGATTCACGCTGTGTATCGTCACTCAAAGTCCCCTATGTAGTCGCGTGGCTGTAGGACAATCCTTGGGCTCAAGTGTCTGAATTTCCGCTAGACTAATGCCCTATGTACGGCAATGGTGCCGATCAGCTAAACAGTCCAAAGTCCACGCGAAGCAGGCCCCAGGCCCTTCGTCAACAATGCCGTGGGCATCTTTCGCGCAAAAGCAATACCGCGTGATAATTGCGGTTCAGCTGGGCGAATCGTAAAGCCTTGCCATGATCCGCAACTGGCGCAAGACACAACTGCCTCCTTTCCCTCCCAACGCCAAGCCGACGCAGGAAATCATCCGGCCATTTTATCCTTTCGAAGTTTTCTCAAGCTTGACCAAACCGTATGTCACCGACCCGACAAATGAAAAGCATGCATAGATGGATGGGGGCTTCAGGAGCTCCCTCAGATCTCACCATCGCCGAGACCACCGTCGTCATCGGTGTCACTATAGAGTCTTCCGTTGAGCGAGGAACGAGGGGCGGCGCCGCTCATGTACGCGTCCGCGCCGGTGGCTCTGAATCCCGCGGGGAGCTTGTTGGCGTTGCCCTTGGAGGAGTAGCCTCCGGAGACCATTCCGGCGGCAGAGTTGGGCTTGATGTTGACAGGGCCACCGAAGAGGGACTGGGGCGCCACGGTGGCCGTGGCGCTGGGAGCCGGGACGGGTGGTGGAGTGTCGGTGGAGGTATACGGCTCGCTGTCCTGTTCCTGGGCCGCAGCGTTGGCGATCGTAACGTTTGCACGCTGGGCGGCCTGGCGGGGTGCCGCGTTCTTCTGGCCCGCGACACTTGCACCTCCGGCCTTGGGGCGCTTCGAAGGGGTGGCGTCGCGGTCACTCCAGTTCTCATCATTGTCGTCGTTGGCTTCATCGCCCTCCTCATCCGACGAGGAGCGCTTGAGATCGGGGACAACGCGAGTGCGTTTTCGAGCCGTGCCAGAGCCTCTGACGCGCGACGGGGTGCCGGCCTTGGAAGGGGTCGTTGCGGCAGAGCCTATGCCATTGACCAGGCAGTTGGCAACATCGCCGCCATCTGCCGCCACCTGGCGCAACTTGTCGGCGTCCTTCTTGATAGTGCGGAACTGGAACTGGATGCCGTCTGCTGTCGACTGCCCAAAGTATTTGGCAATGTCTGTAGAAGGAAACAGATTAGCTTCAACTTCATCAACAAGAGACTCAGTGTCCATCATGCATCGCTTCACCATGAGGTGGTGGCGTGGAAGCGAATTGAAAAATACAGCAAAGAAAATTGGCGTACTGCTTTTGTCAATTGCCTCCTGGGTCGCCGGGAGGTCATCGTGTTTCAACATGTCCTTCATGTCATGCCCCTCGGAGCGGGCCAAGCGAATAATGGCAGCCTGCGCCCGAAGGTGGCGGAAACGATGGTTAAGGGCATGCGCGGTCATGTCTGAGCCGTAGCACGCAGCGATTTCTGGGACGAAGGTTAGCCTTCGTCTCTAACCTTCGTCCCTAAGGGTATCGTTGACATGAGGCACTGCATTGCCGGGGACGAGACGGAAGGAAGTTACGTAAAGAGAATACTCGCTCACCTTTGTAGTTCCACTTCACGTCGGGATGCGCGGCGACGATGGCGCGGACCATACGGGCCTGAGCCTCGTAGGTCTTGTAGTTTGCCTTTGAGTTGGAAGATGGCATGTTTTCAGTTCTTGAGAAGTTGTCAGCGCATGATTCCATGCAACGAGATGATGACTGAGAAATGCAAACTATGGGGTGTGTTAGAGTGTGGGGATAGAGGCAAAGGGCAACGCGGCTGCAGACGAGGACGGAAGAGTGAAGCTGACTTTGCCTTGGAGGGATAGAGTGTGCAACAAGAGTTTTATTCACGCTTGACTCACCACAGGGAAGATGTGCAAAGAAAGACTCCAGAGGATGACAGATCTATCGCGACTTTGGAGACAAAATCTCTTGTGGAAAGGACTTTGCTCGTACACTTTTGGGTTGTTTGCGAGAGCGCCTCGTGCCAACCAGGTGATCAGGATGACACGAAAGACCAAGTTTTCTTGCTTTGAAATGCAGCTTTTCGAGACAAGAGTTTCAGACAGGGACTGCAACGCCCTTCCCTTGGCGCACTTCAGGGTGAATGAATGTGTAATTGACGAGGGCTGAGACGGGACGAGTTCAGTGTGGGAGAAACAGACACAAGTTGCCGAGCTGATGAGGATCAGGGTGTTGTTCAAGTGTTTTGAAAGAAAAGATGGAGAGGGAGCTGCACGAGGTCAGAACCTCAAGCTTCACGATGTGGGGTGATGAACGGATAGAAAATGAGAGCTGCTGTTGCGGTGTGGTGGGAGAGAAGAAAATAGAAAGCGGTGACACGGCTAGTTGAATTTTAGGCGACAGTGAACCTAGTCCAAAGGCTTTGAAGATAAGAAGTGAATCCCCTACCGTGACTCAAACTGGTCCTGTGACGAGTCGGTGCGGACTGTTCGACTCAATGACGTGGGGATAGTTGAGCAGCGGCCGATGCCGTTGAGCAAGAATAGAGAGGCCCCAGTCCGAGTCTGCCTTGTGAAGGAAGAATAAAGTACACCTCTTGATGAGGCGTTCAAAGATCAGGTTCAAGTCTGACCCGTTGCTCAGGGACCACACGGTTGATGATGTTGCAGCTTGAAAGATCAACAAGTCCTAGTTCGAATCGGTAAAGTCAAGTACTGACTGCAGGCGACCATGAACCATAGCACAGCCCGCCATCCAGCTGCAAACAAAGCAGAGACTAGGAGGAGACTTGGTAGTGACAGCTGTTCAGGCAATTTCGGCTGCGCTTGCTCTGCCTACAGCTGCTGCAGAAGAGAGTGGCCGCGTGGGCGGTCGTGAAGAAGCAAACGGTTGCTGGGTCGACAGCGGCCCCGTTCACCAACCTCTGGGCCAGCGAGAAGAGAGGCAAGCAAGCAGATGCAACTTGTACCAACAGGCTGGTCGGCAAAACCCCTCTCGGACTAGGACTAACAAGGAATTGGGCAAGCACCGAGTCGCTGGCGTCGCGAGCGTAGGTAGATTTGCGCAGAGGAAAAGTCGGGTGGCTGGGTTGCTTCTCCCAAGGGTCGGCGGTGCCTGGTGCGAATGAGATGGGGTACGACCTCGGCGTGCCAACACTGCACAGCGCTATGCCATGCAACACTTCTCACAACACTTCAAGATGCAGCATTAGTTCGTTCATGATCTCTTTGATATATTAATGATGTTATTCTCTCGCCTTCGGCCCCCGCGTGCAAGGTGCACAGCGACGCAGCTCGCGGTCTTGGCGGTACCGCTCTATCACGACTTAACGCCCGTGGCCAGCCCGGCGAGTCTCCAAACCAGCAGCCTCTTTGTACACGACACCTGTAGTTCTGAGATGGTCCAAAGTGCGACCAGATCCGCATAATCCAACTGTCGGGATATTCCTCCCATCTCGTGCCCCCGTCCATCTGATTCACTCCCATCTATCCGACGTCGTGGCAGCGCCTGGACATGCAATTGCTCTACCACTCATCCGAACCACAGCATCTTGTCGCTTAGCCAGCTCAGCATCATCCACACGGTGGTCATCTATTCCACGTCGGAGTCGCTCAGCATGGGCGGCCGCCTCGACGGCGAGAGGCTCCTGCTGTGCGGCCGGTTGCCTCCGGGTTTGTATGCGCTCGACCACTGGCCCTCCTCCATAGGGTGCTCCTTGACCGTGTTCTCGCCATCGCCGTACATGTAGTACTGGAGGCCCAAGAAGCAGTCGCACCCGGCCTGGAAGATGCCGCATACCTTGAAGGCCAGGGGGATCTCCGTCTTGGCCGTGAAGAACCAGAAGATCTTCATGGTGTCGCCGCCGAGCCAAGCGAAGAGGAGGGACAGGCGGAAGCCCTTGCAAGACCTCGACTGCGCATTGGCAAGAATCTGCGGTATGGGAAGCGTGGCTTCGACGGAGAGGCCAACGTATCCAATCATGAGCGAGTACAGGGAGTAGATGGGCGGCATGGCGTTGAGGACGACCTCGCAGGCGATGAGAGCTCCGAAGAGGTAGAGTAGGAATTGCCAGTACCTATGTCCAGCATGTCAGTCGCCTTGGCCGTCCCAGAGCATTCAAGCACCATCGCTGGGGGAGACTCACGGTCTATGTGAGCGCCACTGCCAGAAGTTGTACGGCCGCGGGGCGGAGAAGATGCCCTCCTGTGCGCCGGAGAAAGGCAAGCTGGCCTCGCCTCCCTTGGTCGGCGGCGCCGGTCGGTGGTCGAGGGCAATCTTGAGTAGAAGCATCTGCACTGCCACCATGATGAGCGACTGCACCAGCAAGCTCGTGTCGAAGCGGGCGCCGGGCCAGTAGAAGATTCTGCGTGCGAGCGTCAGCACTGCACCTCGCGCCGGGCGATCAACGGGTCATGGTGGGCGCACCTGAAGAAGGAGGCGACGAGCATAATCAGCGGGATGTCGAGGGAGAAGCCGGCGCTCGACTTCTTGCGGTGCATGGACAGTGCCTGGTCGCCGTAGGAGAGGATGGGCGACATGACGATGAACAAGGGGGCGATGTAGCCCGCGCAGGTCGAGAGCCAACTCATGGCGACGGTTGTGGGCGGGAGCCTCGACAGCGACAATGGACGGCGAGGCGGTTCGAGCAGCGGCGAGGACGGCGGGAGATGGAGAGAGAGAGCGCGCGCGGGCTCGCCGTTATATCGAGTCCGTGCGAATGCGTTCAACGACGCGACCGGAAACAGCGGGTTGACGATGGGTGAAATTTGCTGGAATGGGATGGACGGACCCGGTGAGACGCGCCCCCAAAGGCAGCTAGTGGGCTTCGATCCTACGGCGCCGCTCCAGGCCAGGGGCAGCTCGCGCTGAAAGATTACGAGCGGCAGTGGGCACAGTGGACGCGGTACCTGCAACGGCGCAGCGTGCGGGTGGCAGGTGCCGGTACCGCGCCTTGCCCGATGCGCACTCAGCGCCCCGCCCCATTGGCTCTCCGCCCCCCACCATCAGAGCTTGTTTCGCAGCCTCCGACCTGCATACGATGATGACCCTCGCGCAGCCCCAAGAAAGTCCCCCTTTTCCTGCCTCAGCTGCTGGACGCTGCCGTCAGCCCGCTGGCCTGCACAATGTGAAGCTCGTGCCGCTTTGCAAGCCTCGATCGTTCAAGTCCTGGTTTGGTCCATCAATTGCCAGACGTCAGGCTGGTGGCCTGGTACGCATGGTCGTCGTGATATCATGGGCTCTTCTATTTTTAGCAAACACGCCGCGTGTCGAACATCCTGGGCCCGCCGAGAAAATGTGTCGTTAAACATCGATACTATGTCCCGGAAGCCTTGCAATATGCAGCACTCGTTCCACGAACCGTATCCGACGTCGTAAAAACTTTGCTGTAGCTACCAGACACGGGCGTACGTGGGTCCATTCCCTACGCGTCAGACAAGACGATCACCGAGGTTGGACGTTGCAGGAGTCAGTTTTGTCTTCTCGCGGACCAATTATCTTCAACTCATCAAATGGGATATGAACACACAAGCAGCCCTTTCAACAAGGGCTTTCCAGGGCGGAAGCATACGACTGCGCAGTGAGGTGACAGCCGAGACATCTTGATCAGGTCTTCGTTGATGTACATCTTGCCTCGGTCGGTGTACGCTGGCTTCGGCACTTTCATCGTCGTCCATTGTACCGTTTTGACCGCGAAGGCCAATGCCATTATGATCTAAGCCCCGAAAATCGGCTACGCGTATACAGTCGTCATTTCCTACCCCAATCCTATACTGCAGATCACTTCCTATGACTCGTCTGGAAATCCGATATAGTACCAGGCATTTGGCATGATATTCTTCGTCTGGCACCGCAGGTCTAATGAAACATCAATCTTTTATTTGCGATCCCTCGGCTTTGCTCTGCTTCCCGCCGGGAATAAGTGTGCCTGACTTCGAGTTACTTTCTATGGCCCTCGGATAACAGCGACAGAAACGATAGCAAGTGGGCTGAAAGTAAACACTGACTTGTGTGCAAGCTGAGCAAGGGCGGCGGACAACAAGGCGATCAAAAGTACGGGACCCTCATTTTCGAATGATACCACAAAGAAAATAGTTCCGTCATGTCACCGTGGCTTTGTCTCACACAGTCGTTGATCGTCAATTGGCTCCAATCCATTTCCAATTGTGTTCTGTGGCCTGCTTGACTTTTTGCAATGCAACGAGACAACAACGGTGCCAAAACTGTCTGAGCGCTGTGAGTTGCTGGTGGTTCTCGAGTAGCAGCAACTGGACGAGGCATGCCGAAGGCGCGGCTCATTTCTCTGGCAACTCTCAAATGCCACCAAACGGCTTCGCGTCGTGATGCCCGACCTTGCCTGAGACGTCAGGTTTCTCCACGAAGCTTCGGGTGTGCCTCTGAACTTTACAAGCATGACCATGTGCAGAAGATGTAATATAAATGTCTTGCCATACGTCTCTCGACCTCCGCAAGAACTAATTCGTCATGAAAAGGTTCGTATGAAGTTGTTTGTTCCAAAGACTCCATAATGTACGCTCTTGACGCCCATCGGCCTGAGCTTCTGACCGTCACTCTACAGAGCAAAGGGGATTTGCGCCTTCCTCACGTTCAACATTTATTGCACACACGCCGTGGAGTTGAGGACCTTCTTATACGTCTGTGTTGCCATCAATGTCGTGCACAGAACTGGGTGCCACTCTCTCGGCGTACTGCCACACGCTCGTGGACGCACATCATGGCCTTGATCGATCTCTAAATTTGCAGCACCACCATGCCTTTCAGTCGCCTGCACGCGCAGGACAAGCTTAGTCGCAGGATCTTCTGTTCAAGACCATATACTTTCCTACTTAAAGAAAGCGAGGACTGATGAGTTGCTCGGGCGGTACATTCTTGTTTCTTTCCAACGGGGCAGCGCACAGTTTCGGACTGTTTCCAAGTAACTGGGATGGAAGATTGATGTGATGGATTGCGCTTCCAATACGCATCCGGAAAACACATCTCGGATTTCACAACCTCAGCGGTTCCTTTTTCGAGCAAGTAGCTTCAAAGTTGAAGTATTTTCCACTTCCCACGTGTACCATGTCACAGATTCGACGGGGAATATTCTGCCTCGTCCAAAGTCCCAGGGGCTCAAATGTCTTCATTGAAAGAGGCAGGCTGCAATTGAAACGAAGTTGTCGATAGTCTCGCCATCCCAAAACGAGAGCCATTTTTCTTTGCGGTAGCTCTTACGTCCCCTTGCCAATTGGGAGCTTCACGAACATTCAGTGATATTCTTGAGCCGGCATTGTACACCCTGTAGTACCGATCGTTGATATCAACTTGTCTCAACAATGTATGCGCAGCTGCTTCACGATGTCGCCAGAGACTGCGCAAGATATCAGGAAACAGTGTCCTTCTACACTCAAGCACGATGCTGGGAAGGTATTGGGAAGGGAACTGCTGCAAACAGACTTGTCAATGAGCCGTATTCATCCTGGCCGCCGTGGCTACGTATCTGATGTCCAACTACGACATCATACACGACATAGAGCTCAGCTATCTGGATTCTGCAATCAGCGCTTCCTTCTTCCATCTGTCTTCAAGGCGCGGGTCGTCCCTTGAGGCGCATCGTACAACTACAAGTACACACGCGACAAGTCACATTTGCGAGCCATCTATGATGTTAAGGCCAACGCACATGCTCAACTCAATCAGTATCACCACCCCCCTCCACACCACACCGTGCCCGGCGAATGGCAGCCGCTCAAACGGCTTATCTTCGCTGGCGAGTTGCCGCGTCGAGAGCAAAACCAACCACTACGCTGCAAGTCGGACCGACTTGGTTTGGACGGCGACCGACGTGCCCGGGCCGACGGCCAGAGAACAGAAAATCCACCTCGCGTGGTCGGCGACTGGGCGGCAGAATTCGGACTCCTCCACTCCGTGCTACAGGCCGTCAAACTCATCAGCTACGAGTATACGGACACTCCCGTCCGGAACAGCGGACGCACAGGCAGCGCCTCCGGAGCCGAGGGAGGGGGGAAGCAAGTCTACGAGTAGGAGAAATAACGAGGGGAGGGGGGGGGG